>JAGYHZ010000286.1:0-12721 GCA_024244195.1 Ascosphaera aggregata | reverse complement strand
ATATATATATAAAACGGAGAAAAAAAGCAAACGGCACAAACACGATTGAACCAGATAAACTTTTCGGTCAGTATACTGACGCGCACCGCAAAAAAAACAAAAAATGTTGTAACCATGGCCAAACTCATAAATCAATATCAGTTATCTCAAAACAAAACCACGAGCGTGTGGGCACGCTATCATTGACGATCCAATTCACAATGAGGAGGAAACAACAATGACAATGACAATGACAACTAAGAAGACAGGACCTAATCTTGTGTTCAAGTTGAAGGCTGGAACGGTATGATGAGACAAGAATGTAGAAAACACCTCATCCTTAAACTGCGATACCAGCTTCTGCAGCCTTGGACTTCCAGTATGCAGCTTGCTCCTGAAGCTCTTTAACAGTCTCTTCTAACTCCCTAATGCGCTTGGTAGACCACTCCTCCTGCTTTTGTCGGCGAGCCCGCGACTTGCGGGCAGCAAGAGTGTTACGAGCACGCTTGGCAGCGACTGGATCATCCGGGTCAAACTGAATCTCAGGAAGCGGTTCCTTGCGAGCACGACGGGACACACGCGGGATGGCAATATCGGCAGGAGAGTCGCTTCCATCCTGGGTGGCAGTGGCTGAAGTACATGAGAACCCCCCAGATGAGTGAACGGAGGAAGCGTCGCTTTCGCGGCGGGGAGAGGGACATGTAGACGATGCAGGGGACTTGGTCACCTTGTAAGGTTGCTGCGGAGCGGGATGAATCATAGATGTCGTCTCCGGCGTTGCCAAAGTTGCAATTGAGGTACGGGGCAAGGGGTTGGAGAGCGCGGGTGTGAGGTCGGGAGTTACAGGTTTCCGCTCAGGGCTAAGGCTGAGTGTGGTGTCAGGGGTAACGGACTTGCTGCTTGGGGTATCTGAGTCAGATAACTCGTAGGGCGGCAAAAGGTCATATGAAGTTGACAAAGCAGCAAATAGTTGCTGCTCAATGCTGACACCCTTGAATGGATCATTCCCAGTCTCTGGGATAATGGCAGGCTCGGCCGAGAGATCACTTGAGGCGTAGAGACTAAATAGATCCTGTGACGTCTGAGCATCGAAGAGAGGAGACCAGACATCCGAAGAAGTGCTCTCCGACATGTATAGTGAAGGCTGTTCAAACAATGACGCGGGAGATTGCGATCTAAGACTAAAACCGCTGGGTGCGGGAGATGTCTTTGCCGGGTCACTGGATGATAAGTCCAACGAGAGTTGAGAAGGAGAGACGGTGACAGCGGAATGACTCAAGAAAATGTCAGAGGTAGGAAAAGAAGTCTGTCGGGACTGTTCGTGTTGTTGTTCTTGTTGTTGTTGTTGTTGTTGTTGTTGTTGTCGTTGGATCTGCTGCTGCTGCTGCTGCTGGGCAGCGGGCTGGGCGAGACCTTGATAGGAAGGAATTGGGTCCACCTTATCGAAAAGGTCCCAGCCGTCTAAAGGTGCTGTAAGCTGCTCCATCATTGCAGTTGCTGGTTTTGAATTGTCGACAGCAGATGTTGTGAGGGTGAGTGTATTGTGAATAGGTGAATTAATACGCTTAGTCAATGGAAGACGTAAGGACAGTTTCGGGAACGATGAAACTGGATGGTTGAAGGCCAGCTCGAAGTTAGAACGGAGTCGGATGAGCTTGATTGAGATGATTGATTGGTAGTAATCTTGGTGAAGGATTGGCCAATTGCGGCAGTAGACAAGGAAGTAAAGGAAGCCATGGTGAATAGTAGTTATCCTATATGGGAAGATTCCGCGTGTTTCGGAACGGGGGGGGGGGAAGTTAAAGTGCTAGAACTGAGGTAAGACCGTAAAGGACTAGGCGGGAGTTCTTTGAAGAGGTTCTTCAAAAGAAGAGATCCTGACTCAAGGTTATGAAAGAGACATGATGAGATGTATAGAGAGGAAGACGGGGATATCCATCTTTTTCTGTTTTTATTTTTTTTTTTGTGTTAAAAGAGATAAATCAATCCAGAAATGGAAAGAGACGAGGATATGCTTGTCCAAAGACAGCTAGATTAGCAAGCCATGATGGAATGACGTTTGCAACTTAGTACTAATGGTATGAGATCAGTAAGTGTGTGATTGATGGAAGGAAAGAAAAAAAAAAGAAGAGAAAAAGGGAAGAAAGAAAAAGAGAAAACGAAGAGGAGAAACCGGGAGAGGCATAACTTTTAAAAGGAATGAATGGACGAATGGACTGAGGCCGCGATGTCGAGGCCGGAATTGGCCCTTCCTGTGCTGTTCATATGACTATCACGTGCTACACTCGCTTACATATCCGCGATAGGTAGTGATTCAAACTGGAGTTACTCCAGCATGTCAGATTAAGATCGTCGTTTCTTTTTATTTTTATTTTCTTTTCTTGGAAGAAGGGGCTAGACCTTCCTTGGGTTGTCTTGGCCTGATTAGGCATCAACTACTACTATTTGACTTACGAAATATCCATTATCATCTGTATCTACTTGCTTACTGCAGACGATGATCATCATCACTATCGGTTGATTCACATTCCGTTCTGTTTGGAAAACTACAGTGTGCAATTAGAATTTGGCATTCTCTTCGGATTGCCCACGGTGTGATATTGTTCCAGAATAACCCAGACTAAAAGTCAGATTATACGTGATAACAAGTCTTCTACCGCGGATAACAGTAGTAGTGGACTGATGGAAACATCCCTTTTACAATATAGTTTTATCTATTCCATCCATACCCATGTTATAGGGTCCCTTCACATGACACTACCACTACTCTACCTGTTCAACACCCCTTTTGAACACGTAACCTCGCATTAGGTCTTACGAACCGGGAAAAAAAAAAAAAAAAAAAAAGAAAAAGAAAAAGAAAAAGCAAAAGAAAAAAAGAGACACTGCAAACTCTAATTTGTCTGTCGGTGTGAACGCGCAATCATAATCCACACAAGACCAAGAAGAGTCCAGCGTAATCTTGGTCACTGACTAGACTCAGTTGGTCTCTGGACACGATACAAGTTCCTCCATTACATAACTCACTTACAAGCTAACTAGAAACGGTTAGTATGTCACGTTGTAGTCACCACTTGTTTGGGTTCTGAAATAACAGGTCACGTTTTCCATAATCTCCTTAACGTATAGTATACTACGTACTACGTGGTGGTGGCTGTCCTTGACTACCCTGTCGCTGAGCCACATGTCTACATAGGTTATTGACATACCTTGTATTTCGTGATGATGATGATGATGATGATGATGATAATGATGTTGCTTCGGTTGGTATCAATCACCACTCAAATTCAATATGGAATGCCTGAGAGGCATGCCAATTGCAAATGTCTTGTTTCATATGCGTATATCAATTCTCGTTCTTGCTAGGTTCTGCCTTCTCTGGCGGCACACGTGAATACCACATGTTTTGAAAAGAAGACAGACTGTGATGATCATGACATTAATTCCTAGATGCATGCATTCACAAGCGTGCAAATAGAGGAACTTTGATCGCAATTGCATTTCCTTCACATATTACCCCTTGCAGTCCACTTTTGTGTGCATACATTCTGTCCACGGACATCATGTGGCATTTCTTCTTTCTAAACAATCAAGCCTTCCCCAACAATAGCACGCGGACCCGACGCTTCCCACTACCGCGTCCTCCCTGCTCCTTGACAGAAGTGATATTAACCCTAACCTTCTCAAACAGATCAACCCTTAAACTAGGTTGATTGCCTTCAGTTGATCCCTCACCGGCCTCATTTCGCTTCCACACCCGGACAAAGAACTCTTCCGGATCGTACTCGCTCACTCTCTTCCCTATCATGCTTGAGTCGTCACTACCAGGAATGACAAAGTCCTCCAAGCGCACGACACCTTCGATACCGAAGCGAGGAACGAAGACCACCACACCGTTATCAAACACGCGCATGACGTAGCCCTCCTCAACCACACCAGTATCCTCATCGCGACCAGTCTTTGTAGCCTCTTGCTCACCACGCGCCTTCAGAGCCTGGCCCACATAGTACTCAATACTTGCGCGGCCAGCAAATTGGGCATTTCGATGCCGAATGTTGATATTCTTGCAGACATCCTCCAACCGTGATCGAGTGCTGAGTCCCTCGGCGGGGGATGCACCTGGTCCCTCGTATCCAATTGCAGCTGTAAGTTGACGATGGACGACAAGGTCAGCGTACCGCCGGATAGGAGACGTGAAATGAGTGTAGATCCTGGATGCCAACCCGTAGTGGCGGAACTCGGACTCCGGGTGACTACCAGCACAGAAATATTCAGCTGATGTCATGCATCTGGTTGCGAGTATTCGAATAAGCGTATTGAAGAAAGGGTTGGCAGGATCCACGCAATTATCAAGAGAATCCGCCAGTGCTAAGGAGCTCGAAACATCAATGGTCATCCCGCGTTTCTTTGAAAGCTGATTATTGAGTTGTTCGAAATTCTGCGGTGGCGGCGTCGCGTGCCGACGGAGGAGTGCAGTCTGCGGGAAGGATTGATATATCTTATCAGCAACCGAGGTGTTGGCGAGAAGCATGAATTCTTCCACGAGACTGTTCGTTTCAAGAAGAGCCTTGGTCTTGACATCTGCCAAGGGGTCGTTCAGTTCCGAATCAGTCTCGATGCGCACTTCCGGCGATGCCAGGTTCAATGCACCAGCATCCATACGCTTCTGCTTAAGAAGTTTGGAGAGCTTCAGAAGGATGCGCATGCTCTGTGTGAGTTCATCTTGCTTTGACACGTCATCGATTCGAAGCTGAGCCTGCTCATAACTGAAAGCATCTTTGGAATGGATCACTGACTTTGTGAAGGACACCTTCTGTACTTCTGCATCGGGAGTCATCTCCCATATGGTGGAGAACGCAAATCGCTCAACGTATGGTTTCAAAGAACAGAGATCCGTTCCGAGAAGCATGGGCAGCATGTCGATACGTTTATCGACCAGATATACCGTCGTGCCCCTCATGCTCGCTTCTGCATCCATAGCCGTATTGGGCTTCACAAAGTGTGACACATCGGCGATATGAACGCCAACCTCAAAGTTGCCATTGTCAAGCTGACGAGCATGAAGGGCGTCATCAATATCCTGACAGCCGGGAGGATCGATACTGCACACAAGCAAGTGTCGGAGATCCTTTCTGTCTTTCCAATTCGGATCCTCCATACTCTGTGGGACTCTCCAGCCATGCCCTTCGCTGGGTAAACAATCTAGAACCACCTGGGGGAACGGCCGGTACTGAACGTCATATTCGAGTAATAGAGCTTCCGTCTCAGCGCCCTTTGTTTCGATCTCCCCTAATGATCGCACATAATGGCCCACAGGATACCTAGAGTCTCTTTCCCAGGCATCAATTGTAATGAGAATCCTTTGCCCCACGAGCTGAGCAGCCTGCCTAGTTCGAATGCGAATCTTGGGAACACGCTTGTCCATAGGAAGAACAAAGACGGTCCTTTGCCCCCGTCCCGAATCAATGCTGGAAATAGCAGAAGAATCGTCCACATGTCCAACATATTGCCGCCAATTTCTTTTGATAATTCCAACCACTTTAGCTGTGGGCTGAGGTCGGCCTTCGCCGGATTTTCCGTGTGCTATTCTCGCCTCTTCTTGCAATGCCTTCCGCTCCTGATCCGTGATGACAGCTTCAGTCTCATCCGTCTCCGCATTCTCATTCTTGTTCAGAGCTTCTTCATCGATGAGCTTGGTGGATGGTGATTTCCACTGATCCTTGGGGAGTACTTCAACAACCACCACATCGCCCGCTATCGCTCGATTGCTGTTCTCCCTGCCGAGTAAGAGAAGTGGCTTGTCAAAGGCGGCGACCTGCACTGAACCTTCAAGGTAATTATATGGTGAAACATTAAATACTCCCTGATGCAGCGTGCCATGTCGAAGACCAGTCATAATTTTCGACGAGGAGTAATATTCAGGATAAAACAGCTGACCAACCTGCGCCTTGGCACCGTACCCAGGTCTTGCATCATTAATCATATCAAGTAACTTGTCGGCATTCTCAAGGCCCTCGACATATTCCGAAAGCCGTAGAGCAGTGACACCCTCAGCTTCCGCCTTCTGGAGGTTAGCCCTATCATCAGTGATTACGACGATCTCCGGCACCTGTTGAGCAAGCTTTGTACCCTTGGTTACCTGGCGAAGATGCTGGGAATACCATTTCGCCGCAGCACGAACAGCTCTGTCATTTCTGTCGTTGATACTCTCATCAGGGTTCCTTCTGACGTGAGTTTCCAATCTGAATTCATTGAAGAATAGGTAGTAGCGCTTTGCCTCGCTCCTTACCAATGATATAAGTCGGTTGTAAAGTGGTAAGGAGATGTTCTTTAATTCCTCCAATACTGTCTGCAAGATAATCACATCGTAAAATGCTTCAGTATGCTCGAAGAGATCCATCCCATTCAAAAGAGCATTGGTGTCAGGCATAAGGTAATGACCTCGCGTGAAACGCCTTGTGCCAGCAGGCCTTTCGGACAAAACAAACGGTGTCACTGAAATGTCGCAAAAGAAGTCAGTACCATCTTCTTGCAGCTTCATAAAACAACAAACTGGAACAAAAGGGAAAACATCTTGCAAACGACATACCATTTCCATTCGCGTCTGTCGGTGCAAAGGAGAGACATACGGGACACAACTTCGACGAGCAAGGAATATCTTGTCGCAAGTACAGCTCACGAACAATCTTTTGAACCTTGCCGCTCTTTGTCGACCGGACGAATACTTTGCTGGTGACGTTTGCAGCATTCGGATTGGAAGGGTGTGTCCTTCGCAAGCTCTTCATTTTCCCTTTTGATTCCTCTTGGCTTCTTCCAATATATTTATTCACAACTCTCTCGATGATAAAATAATCGTTCTTAGGAAGTACCAAGCTAAGACGGCTTGAATTGACGGATCAGAACTCCCTCCCTTTGTTGAAAATACGAGAGAAGTGTAGAGTAGCCTAAGCAACTTGCAGACTATCAAAAACAAACCCTCACAACTGCTAAGACAAGTATTATTGACGCGCGAAAGGCAATTGTCGCAATGCTGCAGCTTTTTTCAATATTCGGGGCGGAGGAACAAAAAAGGAAAATGACGGAGCGGCGGAGAATTATCTTATCAGATAATCTAATCTGATCAACAGTACCTTGCATATCATATCATATCTTATCGTATCTTATCTTATCTATCTATTGCTCGCTCGATCGTCAACCATCTAACGTCGTAGATGTAAGACGTGGGGGATGACGATGGCAAGGTTAACTGAAGTAATTGACACGGTCATGTATGGAAAATGAACTGAAAAGCTGTTGAGTGGTTGTTATATTTGTCTTGAGAACAGAGAAACAAATGGCGGCTCTCGAGCAGCAGTTGGGGCGCGTGGAATGCATACATCTGGGTTTGTTGGAGAGAGGAATCCGGCAATACATCTTATCACGCATTTATACGGCGGCTGAATTCCCAGAACAAATAACTCCCTGGGCTCAAATCGAAACAACCGTCACGGCTTTTGATATAATTCGACGACATAGCATAGTTTCTTATTTCATTTGAATCCTCGTCACAATCATGGTTCTCGCGGTGGGTATATCCGACGCTAGAAGAAGTTGGCACCAATCAATGTCCAAATATTCTGCTTGTCTTGAAGGGGAGAAGAAAAGTAGCTTTCTAATAAGATGTACAGGCAGTCGGCCAATTATGCTCAACGGCGAGCATGGCTCATAACCTGGCGCAATGCCGGATCTTAGTCAATCAAGCAGTCAAAGCTGGAGCAAAGGTATTCTCATCATCGTGAGTATCTTGGCTTCGACATCATAATTGGGAATTTCACGGAAGACATTCCCTCAGCAAAGGCCTTAGCTCACTTACAAACTCGTGGGGTGCTCACTTCCGTCGATCGTCACTAAAAATAAAAAAAATAACAATAATCAATAACGAATAGGCTCTATTTCTTCCAGAGGCGTCAGACTATATCGCCTCATCCGCCGAAGAGACAGTGAGTCTAGTTCGCTCAGCGAGGGAAAGCGAATTCGTTCTCGGTCTGCAACAGGAAGCTCGGATAAATCAATTGCCTATCAATGTAGGAATTCACGAACCCGGAGAGACAGGTGGGAAGGTGAAGAATACACTCATTTGGATAGATGGTCGAGGCGATATCACGCAACGTTACCAGAAGATCCATCTGTTTGATGTCAGTATTAAGGGTTCACCGGTGTTGAAAGAGAGCAGGTACGAATTGTAATGAGAGATCCCGTACGAGAAAGAATAATGATAGATTGACTGATTTATTCGGGAGATGGATCTTCATGCAGGAGCGTTGAGAAAGGAACGCAAATAGTGCCTCCCTTCGCGAGTCCTGTCGGTCGTATTGGTTTGAGCATTTGCTTTGATGTTAGTGCTGGTCAAGTCGACTAGACATACTCATTCTTAACCATTTCCTTCAGGGCAGATCTGACTAACCGACTGGACTAACCGACCGACTAACTGCTTGATTGGTTGGCCAACGCAAATGAAAACAGCTTCGCTTTCCGGAAATCAGTCTGTCACTGCGTCGACAAGGCGCTCAAATCATAACCTACCCTTCAGCATTCACAGTACCTACTGGACGTGCTCACTGGGAAATACTCCTTCGCAGCCGGGCCATTGAGTGCCAGACGTACATAGTCGCGGCGGCACAAGCTGGCCTGCATAACGGGAAGAGGATGAGTTATGGAAAATCACTCATCGTGAGTCCTTGGGGTGAGATTGTTGCGCAGCTGCCGAGTGTGGAGGAGGCGGAGTCGAGTTCATCCTCCGCTGTTGCACCGGCCATTGCGACGGCGGATATTGATTTGGATTATGTCGAGAAAGTGAGAGCGCAGGTTCCCCTTGTGAGGAGAACGGATATCTATCCTGAGATGTAGGAATGAGAAGGGTATGAAGACGATTTTGACTGAAGTAATTGATTGGAATATATTTGGTAGCTTGTATTTCTCTCTCTCTCTCTGTTTCTTTATTTTTCTGCTTATTGGTAATCCTCTCCTCTGCGAAAGTCGTTCAACCAATGCGTTGAACGATTTAGCAGAGCACTCAAACTCGACGATGCAAATCAAATTAGTGCGAGCAAAAGAAACCAAACTTGAAATAGCTGACCCAGCAGTCAAAAATTCCCTGTACATTCTGCAAACAAAGACGAGGAATAGTGCTGAAGGACAGAAGAAACAGACAGACAGACGAACAGATAGATAGACCTGGTGGACACCTGCGATTGCATGGGTGCGACTGAGTCGTTGATTTGATCCCTTTCTTTTTTCTTCCTTTTCTCTCTGATGAAGGACAATATTTACAGTGCTGCTGTGCGAGGGAAAAAAATGAAAAGAGCTCAATTATGGATAGTCTTGGTCGCAACATCAGGGTCTTCCAAGATACCCTCCTTTTCAAGTCGTCTCCTTGCCTCCTCAAGAGCCCAGGTTTGTATACTAAACAATACAATATTAGTGGACTGGGACGGAAGAGATATCAGGTCGAGTAAGAATGAAGTAGCTTGCGCCCGCTGCAACAACACTAAT
This sequence comes from Ascosphaera aggregata, assembly GCA_024244195.1. Lineage (NCBI taxonomy): Eukaryota > Fungi > Ascomycota > Eurotiomycetes > Onygenales > Ascosphaeraceae > Ascosphaera > Ascosphaera aggregata. The sequence goes on along the minus strand of JAGYHZ010000286.1, from coordinate 3,211 downwards.
AACATATGGAGGGTATAGACAGAAAGATGAGTTATTCAACATACGAAGTATCAGGTCTGAAAGTGTATGCGACACCGGTAGCAATCAATGAGCCCCAAACGCCATACATGAAGAGACCCTCCCATCCTTCCTTGACGTATTTGTGACCAGGTTTGACGCCGAACAACCAGCCAGTTGGAGAATCGTAGTGATCACCATGAGCAGAACGCAAATCGGCCTGGGTTGAGAAAGTATTACGCTGCGAAGAGCGGACGACGCAGCGTGACCGAAGAGAATGAGAAGCTAATCTGACACTCATAGCGAATTGAACTGAATTGAATTGAAACCGAATTGATTTTGGATTCAATTGATATTGATTCTGGAACTGGATTTACCAGAGCAGATCTAGACGGTCGAATGCGCGCAAGTCCAGTAATGGCCTCGGGCGCAAACGAGGATGGGCGGAACAGACGGGTAAAAGGGCGATACAGAGAGGAGGAATAGTTGTGGTCTGAATACGACTTGGGATTGAGTGTCAATTGTGATGACGGATGTCAGTTTAAGTGAGTCTGCGTGTGATTGTCAATCCTTTGTTATTCTTCCCTTTTCTCTCTCTCTCTCAGTCAGTTGTCTGGTGATCCTGCTCTCGGTACATGTAGTGGGTGTCGTTGTCGTTGTGATGGGCGGTTGTTGTAGCGGGAGGTCGTGATTGGTCAATGGAGTCAGGCTTACAATAGTAAGTATCATCGAAGTCGTATATGGTTCGAGGAGGAGAATTGTGATGATATGCTGATGATGATGTTGAGTAGAATGTCAATCAGTCAGTCATAAGAGAGGAGGATTCATTTTCTACTCTCATGAATGGAGAATCCACAATCATCAACGCTGTATGGGTTCATCATGTCTATGGTGTATCCTTCATCTGAGGTATACGGACATCATCCGCTACAATTGCACTCATCCCCTCCCGTCCCTACGACCAAGAGATGCGAAGTGATGATCTACCGACGAGGTCTTCTCTGTGACAGTCATCGTTATGGTCCTTGCAATGCATCAGATTTGTTGATATCATTCATCTCCCTCCTACGTTGGCCTGGATCAGGAGATGTGGGCATTTCGTATTCCTCCCTCGACCTCTGCTGGTTCTTGGTCCGTGGTCATTATATTGACCTTTTGCATGCGCGTCTTGACCCGAGAAGCATGGAAAGAAGGAGAGCGAGAAAAAAAAGGTGGAGAATTAGGACGATGGGGTTACGATTGGGAAAGGCCTATCACGCAGTTCGAGGAGCCTTCGACAATTACTCACCTAGGAAGGACTCTCAAAGATATCTACCATCAACCATCGACCACCGTTTCGGCTGTTCGTCCATGTGAATCACGTACCTGGACTGTCACAGGCGGGAATCAACATGAATTGCCGGGTTAGCAGCAGTTCGTCATTATCATCGTTGTCTCGCAGCAGACAGTGTGCCATGTAGACACGCATACTTCGTTACCTGCTTTCGAACAGACAACGGAATATTTTTTACTTATTCATTTCTTCCGTACCCATCTCGGTGCCTGCAGCATGCGTACGCCGGTGGAACCCATCTTGAGCGAAAGAAAAGACAAGGAGAACCCGATCTTGCAGGTGTCATCAATCAGTGTGGCAGCAGCCCTGCTCCATTACTAATCAGATATTCCTGGAGGTCTTCTTACATCTCTGTCTTGCTCACCTGCCATATTCATCGTTTCTCTTGATAGCTTCAGACAAGTCCATATTCAGAGCCGAAGGAGGAATAAAAGATAATCGTTACAAGAGAAACCCACCGAATCGGTAATCGTCCAAGACGGAAGGCGCCCAAGCGCCTCTATTACCCATTCCTACCTATCACGACCTATTGGTCTACGATTGCTCCATTACTGATTCTTATTCCGGTTACGTGGTCAATTTCTTTTTCGGCATTTCTGGTCATTCTTCCCAAATGCCCGCAGATGCCAGCATCTTGTCCAAGCCCCGGGTGGCACTCTTCGCTGAAGGACGAAGATGGGCACTAGATGCCGGCACCGAGGTTGCTTGCCCGGTAATGGTCAACCAACTTCATCATAAATGAGGGGGTGGTAAAAAGAAGACCATCCATCACTTATATCTTCAGTTGGCCAGAGCCATCATACATAAAAGTTCTGATAAATCTCAGTCCTTCCGTCCTCATTCAATTCGCTCTTCATTTGCCGGAAGGTGCTGTTTTTAAATTTCCAGCTTCGCCCATATCAATAATTTCTTTACTTCGAAACCAGAATCATGACGACTGTTCCTGAATGGGTCCAAAAATTGACCCCCTCCGAGCCTCGAGGCGCTGATATCCTACAGCAAGAACGTACCAATTCGGCCATCACGGTTGAGAGATTATCTGAACTCATTCACACAAAGGAAGTCCTCGAAAGACAAGACAGACTCCTCAAAATTTTGCAGGCGGACCCAGTTTTCGACAAGACCGAAACTCATTCTCTGGGCCGCGTCGAACGGATCAAGCGAGCTCTAGCTAAGGGTAAACGCTTGCGTCAATTGAGCCAGGAGCATCAATGGTCCGAGCTGGATCATCAGCATGCAAGCAAATTGATCGGGGAACCAACTCCTTATGGTTTGCACTCGACAATGTTCCTTGTACGTTTCAACCATAGGATTCAACACATCCTCCGCTTCTTAAGCCTGCTTATGACGCTGACAATCCCCTCCTTCCCCCCTTCTTCAGATCACCTTGAGGAACCAAACAACCGAGGAACAGAAGAAGCTATTTCTCGAACCCGCTGAGCGTTATGAGTATATTGGATGTTACGCTCAGACAGAACTCGGCCACGGGTCCAACGTCAGGGGTCTCGAGACTACAGCCACATGGGATCCTTGTGATAGGACATTCATCATTCACTCGCCATCCTTGACTGCTTCAAAATGGTGGATCGGGTCGTTGGGCAAGGCAGCGAATCATGCTATTGTTATGGCACAATTGATCGTTGAGGGCAAGAGTTATGGTCCACACCAATTCATTGTCCAGATCCGTGATCTCAAGACTCATCGGCCTCTGGAGAATATCTACGTGGGAGATGTTGGGCCCAAATTTGGTTACAAGTAAGCCAAAGACAATTCTTTTTTTTTTTTAATCATTTTCTTTTCTTGCTCGAAGAGGACTTGATTAATATATCAATAGCGGTGAAGACTTGAAGAGTTCTTGAAAAGTCTTGTCTTCCTTTGTCC
>JAGYHZ010000285.1:0-12725 GCA_024244195.1 Ascosphaera aggregata | reverse complement strand
TGTATAGGTACATGGAACGAAATCTGCATCCGGAATCCAGGGTGAAGATCTTAAAGCAGCTTGACAAATTCCGGCCCAAATTCCGGGAGAGAATGCAGACCTTGACGGACTTGGAGCTTGTGCTCGTTGAAATGTGGTTTGATAGGACACTGATGGAGTATGATCGTGTTTTCGCTAGTATGGCAGTTCCGGCTTGCTGTTGGAGAAGAACAGGTCAGATTTTCAGGGGTAATAAGGAAATGGCGCAATTAATTGGCGTATCAATTGAGTCACTGCGCGATGTTAGTCCTTCGGGTATCTCGAATCCTGGAAATTCAGATGCTAATCGTTTTATTTTAACAGGGCAAGCTTGCGATCCACGAGATTATGACCGAGGATCAGCTCGTCAACTATTGGGAGAAATTCTCGGCCATTGCTTTTGACGGTTGTCAGAAAGCAATGCTCACGACTTGTACATTGAAGAACCCAAATTCAACGGACCCGGAATCTGGTGTTGATTGCTGCTTCTCATTCACAGTGAGGCGGGATAATCACAACATGTAAGAGTCACCTCACTGCAACATTGATTTGATGCGCCTCTAACATCTTGCTGACGTGATTATGATAGACCTTCACTGATCATCGGTAATTTCTTGCCTAAAAAAAGAATGGACAGATAATACGGTCGTTCATGCGTTCAGACCATATGCACCTCACTCCGTCATCTATCGTTCGAACTGAACGACATGATGACCCTGAACATCAAGAATATTTCTCAACACCGCTCAACATGTTCGGGGTTGCCGGCGCGTCTTCATGCGGCTTCAATCCTTCTTGCTTAACATCTTCCCTTCTGGGTTGATACCTTGGCCCATCCCCCCCTTTCAAGCATTTTCTTTCTTGCCTCTTCTACCTTCCCCTTTGCTCAAATTGCCATCGAAGGACCCTTGAGGCATAGCTCATTAATTGGTTCCCTTTACGCATATCCTTCACTTGTTGCATTCGTGACGTTCCTTGGTTATAACATGACTCTCCGAACACTAACATTTTCAGACAAGATCGATGGGTTAACGTCACAGGACGGGGAAAAGAAACCTATCTCGATGTATATACTCCAAACTAATACCTATAAGATGTTAATGTTTTGCCTATCGATCTCCTCTGGTCGTCTCATCAAGGCAGGATCACTGCTCAAAGCATCGTATGTACACAACCATTTAGATCATGATCGAATTCTGTAGGCGTTCATCGAACTCCCAATGCTCGCAGTAAGTCTTGACCTCTGTTCTCTAATACTATCTGTACTGTATATGTCTCTTGAGCAGCGTTGTCAATGTAGATGCATATACTGATCAGGAGATGGGCCAGGGCGTATCACGCAAAAGGGGTAAATCACGCCCGTAACTACGTGGTGTCAACAAAGACGCGCCTTGAGACCAGACTTCATTCTTGAAGATATTCCATCACTTAATCCTTCAGCAATCTTACGGATTGGAGCACTGAGCATCTTGTTGTCTTTGCGGTAATGACGTTTGATGCAGACTGAAGCAGAAAATCAACTGACCCTTTTGAACTCATCTTGCTATTGTCCATCATGCCCGCTCCCACTTTACATGAGATGACCATCTCGCATCCGCAGAGGGCAAGGACTGGACGCACTCTTGAATGTTTACGGATGGTTTTGGGTGAGTATAAATCACTCAATTGGACCTTTTTTAATTGAGTCTGATACTCTTTAGATTTCGCGAAATCCTTTCAGAAGTGTTTGATCGCCGCCGAAGAAAGGATCACGGCGTCACAACGCACAGTTACGGGAGGCAATTCCGTTGACAGGACGAGTCTTGATGAAGCGACTCACGTCATTGATAGTATCAGTGTTTCTGCTTTGGACGATGTCATTGCTGCCATTTCGTCCTTACCGTCTAATGTTGCAACCGCGAAATACACCCCGGGAGTATTACCGCTAGCTGAAGATGCGCATCTTGAGTCTTTGGCCACGAGATTATGGAATCATTGCACGCGCGTCATGAGAATGATTGAAAATATGAGTATTGATGGTCAAGACGTCTTGCTTGACACAACCTGCCGAGGTGAGCTATACAACCTATTGCCACCTCTCTGGGCACGGAGCGCTCATTACTTGGTATGTGTGCATACTAATTGACAAGCTTACTTCACCCAGGACGTCTATTTGCATTTCTCCTACTTGAGTACTCAACGGTACTGAACTGCAATGAAATTTTAAAGGATGATGTTCGTCTCTTGAAGGTTGCCTTGCGAACAGCGTCGACATTAGTTGGTCAGTTGAGGAGAATACCGGGTTTGCAGTGGAATTCCGTATACTCATCAAGGCGGCAGAAAAGGGACATCTAGATTTGGGCTTGAGAGTCCTTGAGAAGGCAGCGCCACGAGAGGACCGTATCTCTTCGCGCTGCACAGATGATGACCTCGAATTTGACACAAGTCATGATGAGAAGAGAATCTTGCGGAGACTCTCGGCAGAGTACCATATCCTGCGCATATCGCTGGTAAGTTGACACTCACAAAGACCATCACTGTTGTGATCTATTCCTGAGTATTGATAGTCATGGCGTCAAAGACGACTTGATCTCGCCGAGCACCTGTTCACCAAAGTGTCTAAAACATGCATCGAGCAAGAAAGCAGCACTGCAGAAGCTCTAGCAGATCTTTGCTACGAGATTGGGACCACGCATCTGGAGGGAAAGGACTTTCCTCTTGCCGTGAGATGGCTCGAGCGAGCGGCTGACGCGTTAGCAAAACATGAGCTCGAAAAACTGAGTGCCGATGCGGACGAGCTACGATTGGCAGTCTGGCATTCACTAGGTGAGAGTATATTCCTCCCCGTAATAATCGACCGCATGATGAAATTGGTATTGATGGTGTATAGTTCGAGCCAAAATAGCTATACCGGATACTGATGAGGGAGAAATTACCACGGTCGCCGAGACCCTTTTAAAGGTGGGCATAGAATTGTAGACATTCTCTTGAGTTTGCTGATGGATAGATAGGAATATGGCAACAGACTGCCTGTCATGCTTCTCAATCTTGAGATGATAGGCAGGGAGTCAGAACCAGATCTTGAGCTATATCATGAAAGTTAGTGCACATAAGTGGCATTACCTGATGAGACTATTCTCACGTTTTTCTTCACAGAGCTGATCGGTCTAATACGAACTATACCCCTCTCGGAAGCAAACCTGAATCTGTCAGTCACATTATCCCACTCATGAACTTGACTAACCCGAGATCTAGGGTTCTTCGCCACATTTATTGGCTCAAAGAAGCGAGGTACAGCCGCGCGAACCCCTGAGATTCGACAAAAGTTGACGGCATCTCACAGATTGGATCTTGCAAAGGATGCCCTCTACCAGCTAATTTTCCAGCGCTTGGGGCTTCAGAGTAATCCAGTACTTATTGGCAAGGGTTTCGTCACTTATGTCTGGATGCAGACAAGTGATTCAGGTTCAGACGATATCACTGAACAACTCCATTCCTCCGCAACGAAGCTCCATTCCATGAGGAGAGAATCCCTTAATGCTGAGGCCACGTACGCTTGTCTAATAGTAAGCCATCAGAATACCGTGTACTTGATTGGACAGCCCTACTGACTCCTCGCATCATAGCTTATCTGGAAAAGAATTGATCAATGCTTTGGATTGAGGGATTATGCTACAGCGGAGAAATGGCTCCAGCTAGCACGCCATCCGATCTTTGACAACTCAGGGGAGACAAACAAATCGAAGATTAGTCGGTATGTTCTGAGAGCATAACTATGTGCTTCCATCATGATGAACCTTTACCTGATAATCATGTTCGCAGCAAGCTTATGTCCTGCTATTTGGAAAGGGGTGATGCAGTCTCTGCACGGAAGGCTTTTGAAGAAGCGTCTGACTGTTGTAAAGCGGAGGCATTGACGATATATCTGCTGCACAGCGTTGCACTTCTGGATGATGACTTGAATCTCGGTAAGCCTTCTATGCGCAAAATTCACCCTCACCATAACTAACATATTTGGTACGTCCCTAATCCGATAGCTACATCTTGCATCGAAGATCTATGCCAACAGGGGTCAGAAGGAAAGACTTACGTGCAAGCATGTGTTGCCGAATCTCAGCGAACTGGGAAGACACATCACGCTGCGCTTGCTTTGCAAAGACTTTTAAATGACATGCTCGAGTCTAGCACATTTGACGCTGTTCAGTTGCCTGTCTTGCTGAGGTAGGTAGGCGTCCCAACTCTGATCAACAGACGAAGCGCGATATCAACTCATCTTTGCAGATGTACTGCCAGGTTGCTCATGTCTGAAACCGATTCAAGCGAACCACAACGGCGGGATATTGAGAATGAACTATGTAACATTTTCGATGCAGGTATGATATTCAAAATGAAAGTTGCCTCTGATTGATTAAGCTTCGCGGCATGCTGACAGTAGCAGCAATGGTGCAAGCCGAAAACTATTTGAAAGCAAAAAAGGGGGTAAACCCCTTCACTCTGACGGAGCTTGAGTGGTTCTCAAAGAATAGTTATAATATTGCTGTGCAACATTGCTCAACTTGGGCGCCTCGAAATATCCAGAGACTCCTGATCGTATCCATGAAGGTAGAAATCACCCCGCGAACAGCCTAGCAACAATTAGAGCACATTTCGGACTGACGACATTCTCTAGCTCACTGAGTTTTATCCAAACTCATTAGAAAGTGGCATCGTAGAAGAAGTTAAAAAGCGACGAATGCTATGCAACTTCCTTTGTGCAATTATTTGCATGGCACAGGCTCGCGCACATCCTGATCCTCAAGGCCGTGAGGAGCATTATGCTACTTCGCGAAAGCATATTTTAGGCTTTCGTCAGTATCTCCTTGAACATACAAATTTGGACGAAGAAAGTCTTGAGAGGCATAGAACAGTCCTGGCGTTTGATTTCGAGGCTGCTTTGAGACTACATAATTTTACAGATCTGTCCGACATAGTTGAAGAGGCCCACCAATACGCGAATGAGGAACTTTATGCGATATTCATCGATGCCATTTTAGGGTCTGATGCACCTTTAGAAACCGTCGCGGTGGTCTTCCAGGTGAGCCAACCATTGCCTCATTTTCCCGACAGTGTTTGTCCGGTGCGTTCATTCGCGATTTTGACACTGACACCTGCCGCAGCAAATCATAATCTATGTCGTGCGAGACAACCGGACAGACACGACAACGGTCTCACGCTGGTTACGCTGTCTTTTCCAGTTAGCTTTGGACTCGAACGTCAGTATTGCAGAAACCGTACTCGAGCAGGCGTATGCTGTTGCGCGAGATGCTCACCATCAACACCTGGAGGGAAAGATGGTCGATATCTGTTACCCTTCGGAAGAGGTCGAATGGTTGGCTACGATGGGGTTCAACAAGGCGATTGATCTCTACTTGTCTGGAGATGATGAAGCCTGTAGAAGATGGGCGTCAAGGGCACTTGATATGGCCGGCTTGCTGCATGATAAAGGGACCTTGTTTCAACTCTTGAAGGGAAAGATGTCTTCGTTGGAGCTGGAATAAGGGAAATCTTTACAGCGTTGAATTTCCCGTCGTGATGTCACCGCATACGTAGCTGGGTTGAATTGAGTTTCGGGAGGGAGCTGCCGGCGCAACGGTTCGACACTTGTCAGCGAAGGTTCGCAAATCGTTACAGAAACTCAATGTCAATGAATTGATGAGTATTAATAACCCGTCATCACTTCAATATGTTATCTAGAATATCAATACGGGCTCTTGGGCTCATCCGTTCAAGCCAAACATGTTCGGCCCCCCTCAGGCATTCTCCAGAGATGCCGTCGCTGGCGCGACAAGGGACGAGCAGATCGTACACATCTTCGCAATGCAGGAGACAAGCAATGCCGAGTCCCTACAAGCTATCTGAAAAGATGAAAAGGAAAAATCGGACGGCTATGTAAGGCTGTGATTGACTATGTCACGCTCCAAGGAAGCAAGAAAGAGCTAATTCGTTGGTTAGGTATTATACCGTCAGTGTCATTATTGGGACGATAGCTGTATCATACAGCGCCGTGCCACTGTACAAGATGGTGTGAATTTGACCTGACCATTCCCTGCCGTGCCAATCCGAGGGCAAGAGGAAACAGCGAAAGAAAAATAAGAATAGTAGTCTCGCTGAAACCGTCACTGGTGACTGACGTATTGCAGATTTGCCAACAAACTGGCTGGGGTGGCCAGCCTGTCTCAACCCATCTTACCGAGAAAGATCCAGCGAGCCGCGTGAAGCCAGTTGCTGGAGCCAAACGTATTAAGATCACGTTCAACTCTACGGTGTCGGACGTGTTGCCATGGAAATTCTACCCGGAGCAGCGTGAAGTTAGAGTACTTCCCGGCGAGACGGCGCTGGCATTCTACAAAGCTACCAACAAGAGCGATAAGGATATTGTGGGAATGGCTACTTATAGCGTCACCCCGGGTCAAGCGTCGCCATATTTCAGCAAAATCCAATGTTTCTGTTTCGAAGAGCAACGACTGAACGCTGGTGAGACGGTGGACATGCCGGTGTTCTTCTTTATCGACCCAGATTTCGTGAATGATCCGGCCATGAGGGGAATTGACACGATAACGCTGTCATATACATTCTTCAGTATGTTCCTCAGGCCCTTCAAAGACATTTCTTTTCCTGTCCGGATTCCCTATTCTACTAACATTGATACAGAAGCGAAGTATGACAACAATGGTGTTCTGCAGCCAGTGGCGGGAGCACCACTACCTCCAACCAAGTCGTAGGTTTTCCAGCGCCACTTATCGCTCAGGCATGGACTCAATCTCGCCTGATTTGGATTCAACTGCTTCCCCGGGATGACGCCTAGGAACCTATCCTCTAAGTCACACTACATTGCAACTGTTGTATATATCCAATCACCAATATCCAAATTGCTGGACTAGTAAAGCAAAATCCGATCTGTGAATATCCTGATTTCCTGCATGTCGGTGCCGTAGTTTTGACAACAGTTGTTCATTCGATGATTTGCTTGCTCACCTCACAGCCGTTCATTCTCTTTACTGCGCGGTGGGCCGCGTGAGACGCGTACGAAGCGCGTATTTTTCCATTATCAGCGCTGCCCATATGCGATAGTGCTCTCAGGAATCGCATTATTTTTTCAACTGATTTGTATGCTCAATTGAGCTAAAGCAGAAGGCAGTCTCCATCATCGTCATCCTTCATTTCCATCTTCAGCATGGCCCTCCTCGTTGACAGACTCAGACCTCGTTCTCTAGACGAAGTTACATATCATCACGACCTTTCGGCGCGTCTCAAGTCGCTAGTACGAGATAAATGTCTTTGAGATAGAGACAGACACCCTGCTGATTCTTTCGTGTACAGGCACAGAGTGGTGATTTCCCTCATCTGCTAGTATACGGTCCGTCTGGCGCAGGCAAGAAGACCCGCATCATCGCGACTCTGAAAGAACTCTTTGGCCCCGGCGTGGAACGTATAAAAATCGACGCCCGTGTCTTTCAGACGACTAGCAATCGCAAATTAGAATTCAACGTCGTTACATCCATTTATCATCTTGAAATAACACCCTCGGACGTGGGCACTTACGACCGTGTTGTCGTGCAGGAATTGTTGAAGGAAGTCGCGCAGACGCAGCAGGTGGATTTAGCGGCTAAGCAGCGGTTCAAAGTGGTTGTGATCAATGAAGCAGAGCATTTGACCCGAGATGCTCAGGCGGCATTGAGAAGGACTATGGAGAAATACAGTCCAAATCTGCGGTTGATATTGCTGGCAAACAGTACTGCAAATATCATCAGTCCGATCAGATCGAGAACATTACTTGTGAGGGTGCCGGCGCCGACAGAACATGAAATTGTCGATGTTCTCAATAAAGCAGCAGACACTCAAGGATGGTCATTACATGCTGGATTATATATGCGGATTGCACAGCAGAGTGGAAGAAATCTGAGGAGGGCACTGTTGATGTTCGAGTCGATATACGCGCAAAAGTATGGCATTCATTTTCACGACTGTATACCGAAGAAACTACTGACATCCACCTGCAGCCAAGAAGTGACGGATAGAACGCCAATTCCACCACCAGACTGGGAAGCATTGATTTCCATCATAGCAGATGAGATCATTGAAGAGCGATCACCGCAACGGATCATGCAAGTTCGAGCCAGGTTATATGACCTTCTGACGCATTGCATACCACCTACTACAATCATTAGGGTGCAGTGGACCTCTACTTGATGCGGATGAGATTTGGAAAGACTCGACTGACCTGATTTCTCACGTATAGACTCTCGCATTCAAGCTCGTAGAACGTGTCGCCGATCCACTAAAGCCAAAAGTCATTAAATGGGCCGCTTTCTACGAACATAGAATCAAGCTAGGAATAGTACGCCAAAGCTTACTCCGTCTTTATTTTTCTCATCCCTTGCTGCAACGTAAGCAGGATGACCAACTACTAACCTACACGCTCTAGAAAGTCATATTTCATCTCGAAGCATTCGTTGCCAAATTCATGCGTGTATACGAAGGGTAAGTTCCCGAGCCTCCCATCGTCATCTTTTGTCAACTAACACTGTAAAAGACATATCATGGGCATAGAATTCTGAATGCCATTATACCCTCCCAGCCTGGATGACAGCAATTCCATCTCAGCTTTGCTCCTGAAGAAAAGGAAGAAAAGAAATTAAGGAAAAGAGAAAAAAGAAAATAAAAATAAAAAATACAAGGAAAAGTACTTCGATGATTGTACTTATTCCGTGCGAAGTGGAGGATAAGACCCAAATGGAGAAGAACAGCGGATAACCATAAGGATGATAGAAAACGTAAGATTACAAGAACATTTTCATTCCTAAGTCTATCTTATGCACTTGCACGCTTCTGCAATGACTCTTCATCAAGAGCACTTTCTACATCGGCCTCACTCTCCGTCATGAATTATTTTCTTTTTCTTTTTGATTTTCAATTGAAGGAACTGAGGCTTGATTCACATTCTACGTACCGATCATCATGTCATTCGCTGAACCAATTATTCTCCCAGCGAAGGAGTCGCACACCCATACGATCATTCTCCTTCATGGTCGTGGCGGGGAACCTGCAGACATGCTCTACAACTTGTTTGGTTTGCGAACCAGCGACAACCAGCTTCTTCCATCCTTATTCCCACACGTGCGCTGGGTTTTCCCTGGTGCTCCTCAGCGAATACATCCACATCTCGGTATACCTCTTCCCAGCTGGTTTCGCGTAACGAATCAAGGTCCCTTCACGAAGGGAGGAAATGCCCCGCACTTGAACAGGGGGGACTTGAAGGAGTCTTTACTTTATCTATGCGATCTTATACAGCGAGAAGCAGCACTGGTACAGGGAAAGTTGGAGAATATTGTGCTTGTTGGGTTCAGCCAGGGAATGGTTGTGTCTTTGACGATGTTGCTATCGATGCCTACGCTTCTTGGGCCAGAGACCAGGCAATTAGGTGGGTTGATAGGTATTGCTGGGTGGTTGCCATGCTCTGATAAGGCGTTGGCGCTCGACGGAAAAGTAAAGAGTGACGCGAACCTCTTGGGTTACGAGAAGAAGCAGTTGCGGTATAGTATACAACAGCTGCTTGCGTCAGAGTACCTCATCACCAGTGCTGAAATCCACAATGAAGCAGTCGACGAAGTAGCACTGACGCCAGTAATGCTCATGCATGGCTCAGATGACCAATGGATATACCCGGATCTTGGACAAGATGCAGAGGTCTGCTTGGAAAGGATGGGAATGGATGTCGAATGGAAGGAATATGTTGCAGAGGTCAACAAAGGACACTGGTTCGGACCTGAATCACTGGATGGCTTAAGGGATTTCTTGATGGAAAGGTTGATCTAGCTGTTCTTCGGAAGTTTTATACGAGCTCATCATCTGCTGATCACAATCAGTAGCAGGGTATGGCGACACGGCAATCTTCACTCATATTTCTGATTGCTATATTTGCCGCACGCCATCTGAAACTCACGCAAACATGCAATCAGTCGACCAAGTTCAGACAAACAGGCAAAAGTAATTCCAACAGTTAATCCATTCTAGTGATTACTCTACGACTCATCGATCAATCGCTTCGCGTCAATCGCATTGCATCGTCCCTACAACCATGCGTGATAGGGATGATTCAAAATCTTATGCCTCATCATGCCTCACTTTGAAATACAGCACCATTTTCCCACTCATCAGCTCAAAGTCTCCATCGGTGTCTTTACACTACCCAAGCATTGTTGACTGCTGACATTTTCTGACATCAACACTTTTGACGTTGCCCGTCGCACTTGATTTACTCACTGTTTACTTGACCCGGTCTTAGGGCATCAACCGATATTGACCATGTTTCTTCTCCGCGCATCCGGAATCATGCTCCTTCATTCCATCACGTTACACACTTTGGGCGCTCCCATCAGCTGCCTGCTTAGTCCACAGGCGTCTATCACCCTTCCGGCCAAAGATTCGGCCATGTCCCCGATCCACGTTGTCCCGCTGGACAAGCATGTCACTCTCAACCTCGCAAACGATGGCACAGGAACCAATGCCAATGCTCAGGTCCCAATTGATGGGACAATGCGTCTTCTGGGAGATTTTTACCAGAACTCAACCATGATTTGTGATTCGGACTCAAACCCCGTTCGTGATAGCAGCAAGCTGAATGGAAAAGTTCGACGGTTTGAACGGATTTGTGCTACCTCGGTCACCTTGACGCAATTTCCAAGTCGCACGGGTTTTGAGTGTCATCTGTACCTGGATATGGAAGAAGTCGGCTCGCTGAGCGAAGAGCATACGAGCACACGCACGAAGGTTCCGACTGATAGCAAGAGCTATGTTGGAATGGCATTGGGCCATCGGATAGTAGACGTCTCAGGAATGGCCGTCATCTGTAATCCTTGAGAGCGAGGATATGAGGGACAAACATATCAATCTCATATAACTAGTTATCGGTCTCAGATACCTCAGGCTGGGGATGACAGTCCTCCAATACCGTTCACTCGCTCTAATCTTTCGAATCGCAGCAGCACTGTGGAAATATGACTTGTCGCTCGCGCAGGTTGACATAGGTTATTCCTGGAGGCGGGCTAGATATCACTCAATACTCTCGCTTCAAATATCATGAATAAAACTGTTGTTTTTCTCAATCATACATAAATCGTGCCCGGCTGTTCCTCCCATCTAATTTGCCTCTTATTTCGTCATCTGCCCATTTCTCGCCAGTGCAACATCTACAAGAAAGTCTTCTCCATAAATTTTCTTGGAATGTAACTCTTACCGGTTGGAACTCTGTACACAGAGCTGCGAAATCCAAAAGGATCACTCATGCGCGGGACGCAAAACAGCTTCTCCTTGTCAACGTCAAGGGCTGGTGTGCCAATACATAACAGTCATCAATAATCTCTTGACTGGCCATCGTTAGGCCTCCTTCCACCGATCAAATGTGTAGAATTGTAGTTCAATAAACTCACTGGCTGACATAATGACTCAGCTATCCTGATGAAATGTTCCAAAATGTAGGTGTCGACTTGAATCCAGAAATTCGCGATGCAACGCCGCAAGTCGGTTAGGCGCCTGCTTACCGACTCCAATGTACCAGGAAGAGCTCATTTGCAACCCGCCACTGTACGCGAATTGAATTAGAAAAGGTTTGCGGAGAAGCCAAGCTATATGGCAAACAATTGGGTAGGCAGAGGTGCGATATCCTTCTTGCAACCCATAGAAAAAGTAGCGCTAATGTCGCCGCATTGTCCAAGATAGCCCAAATGCTCTTGACGATAAAGAAGTTGAGTCACCTCGGTCAAAGGCGCAACAACAACGAAAACCGATGCTCACCAAAAATGACTCTAGTGTTGGTAGATCCTGTCCTTGTTAGCCAGTCATATGAACATACAGGAAAATTGTAATCGGTCAGAAAAAGCAGGCGGAAGCAACGACCCCTATGCCTCTTCCTTCGGCTAATACCCAGCCTTCTCTCTTCCTTCCTGATATACCCCTTTCCCTAGGTTTGATCGACATTCCGCTTTCCAATCCTTCGGCCTGAATTTTTCCGTGATTTCCATGAACGCGGCTAGCGTACAGAAACTGGTATCTCCTTCCAGATGGTTTCCAGGCAATGCACACCCAGGAACACGCATGACTTTGTCATTGAACCTGAGCCTAACATAATGGTTTTGTAATGCTGCTTCTTTGGCCTTCTGCACCGCGGCTGCAGAGCCGGTGAGCCGCGAGATAATACCGTTAGACGCCTCAGGAACGGGTGTAGATGGTGAAGTAGAACGACGAAATAGTTCCACAATAACGCTGGATGTGAAGGGAGGCCATTTCTCATTGTTGTACGCACCCACGCTAGCCAATAACGAGGCTAAAGTGGTATCATGACAACCGTTGAGTGCCAATTTCACCGCAGGTGCTTCCTTTGGTTCCTTATGGTCAAGATCGACGTTGACACCTGGTCTCCAGCCACCCTTCAAAGCAACAGCTTTCATGCGTCGAGTGATGTCGCCCCAAAGACCACCGATGCCTAACCGGCGGTACTCCACATCCTCACGGTATCCGGAATACCACTCATCGATGGAGATCTTGTCGATATACTCTCGAACTTTCTCATCATAGAACTCAGAGGGCAAACGTGTATCGGGACCGTGCGCCAAACTGGCGTTCAAGGTATCCATCACCCCTGATAATCTCGGATGTCCATCGACAGCTACCTTGGGCGTAGCGGGGGGCAT
>JAGYHZ010000284.1:0-12744 GCA_024244195.1 Ascosphaera aggregata | reverse complement strand
CTTGCATACCCTTCCATCTCCTATCTCTCTGATTTGCTATGTGGCCTCGGGAAGCATCTGCCCTGCGTCGTCGTCTTCGCTCTCCTATCCTACCTTCATCTAGCAAGTGGGGACTTGCCGTCATCAATCACTTCAATTCATACCTTAAGTAAAATTTGCTCCGTGCTCTGCGTTTTCTTGCATCCAAAACATCGCACTCTTTTACGCTTGAGCCGTGCAACCAACGCTGGTTGGACGGATATCAACAGCTGTACAACATACGCACACACTGTACATGCATGCATACATAACTGGGAAGTGACCGGCTGGCTTGGTTAGCTTTCTTCGGTTTTCCTTACAGCATTATCTACAAGCAAGCAAGCAAGCAAGCAAGCAACCTTCTTAAGAGGTTCTCAAGGGCTTCTTCGAATCATTAACTGCTAGACTGCTGCTCTTCTATTCCGGAGACGCCATCTAAGTGGTTGGTTGGCCCGGCTGGCTGCTTGGCTGAGTTTGTTTTTTCCTCACGACGGCAAGGGCTGCGAACCCTTATAGTCTAGCAATCCGAGGCTGGAAACCCTTCATAAGAAGAGGCAAAAGAGACGGCACAAGCAATCACTATGACTATGGATCTTGATCAGCCTCACTTCCAAGCGCGACCACCGACTAGCTCGCAAAAACGGACCAGAGATGATCTAGATCTCTCCGGTATATGCCACGCTCAGAAGGTTCGTAATAGAATTTGGAAGGATTATCGTGTCTTAGTGTGTTCAGCTCTGTTTACTAACCTCAAAACCCTTTCCCCTTTTCTTGCTCCACAGCGTATAAAACCTTTTGTGGCTGAGACGAAGCCCTCGACGCTTTACACCTCTTCGCATCCTCTTGGTATACAGAACAAAACTATAACTCCCGTCGACTCACCTAGCGATGCTGTGAGTTTTGCTTTTCCGTTGCAGAGCCACCTTGAGAGACAACGAAGGGAACTCTCTCCTTTGTCGATCAACACGCAGGTGGATCATGCGGAGATGCAATACGATGTGGAGATGCCTCAAGAAGCTCCACGGCCTGCACCACCGCCTAGTCAGGCTTTTGGTCCGCCTTGGGGTCCTGATTACGGTGTCAATCAGATATCAGACATGAATAATGACGACAATGATAACGATATGTCGAACAGTAATGATTATCAAGCTGGAACCCCGTTGTACGATCTCTCCAGTATGAGGAATCAGATTGGGCAATCGTTTCAAAATGTTCAATCTCGAGGAGCTCCCTGGGAACAATGTGAACGGCTCCCAAGTCCGATTAGCGAGAGCGAGATATCGCCAACAACTCGCATATTCCAGGAACATAACGAAACAGTGCGGTGGTCAGATGATGTTCCAGTCGGTGCCTTGGACGACAGCCATCGTGATTCTTCGCTCGGCGAGGGAAGCAAGGTTTCAGGATCGCAACAAGTTTTTGATAACACTCAGTTTTCACTTGCTGTGGGATATAGGGATGATTGTGAGAAATGCCAGAGACGAGTCCCTGGCCACTACAGTCATATCGTCCGTTCTTGAACCTGTCTCAGCGCACTGATCTTCCAGCAGTCCGCTTTTATCGTGTATATGGTGACGAGGGCAGTCCTTGTCATGAAACACTTTTCCTCGGCATCAGGCCGACAATGATAGTTTGATCACGCTTCGTTGCTCGGCATACATCTACGGACAGCCATGCATTCTTGCATATTCTTTTATATACCCATCTGTGATCGAGTCAGCATGGGCTCGACAGTACTTCTTTTCGATGATGTAGTACTTGGTCCATCCCATTTCATCTCTGGCGGTTTTCGTCGGGAACCTGCATTCTAATAATCTAAAACATTAATGGATATTGAGTTTTCCTCCTCTTTTTTTTTACATCCACAAAAAATAAGCTAGCTTACGGTTCTGACTACAGTACGCGGATGAGCAGTGTGCTTCTCAGTGGCCTCCCAACCCCTTTTGATCAAGGAATTGCGGTATATACGGCAAGCGCCATTGGCATGGCTACAGGCGTTTGCACATACATTTGTTTAATTCTTTGACTTCGCGGATGTTTCTGGATGTCCAATTGGCATTGTTCATCGACTGCGATGAATGGGTAATCCCCCTCGCAGGCGTTGATTGTCAGAAGCACACCATGCAAGGTTCATAGGCACGACACTGTGAGCGACCTGGGGTGGCAGAGTAATATGAGACAGTGAACGATGATTATATAAGAGAGGGCCGCTTGCAGAATCATATCGATTCTTATGGGTTTGTCTCTTCCGTACATGACACTTAAAACAGTTTATGGACGAAGGTCGGTTGATGTTACTTGTCGTACTTTCAATGAGCTCCGCGAGCTGGATGCAGCGGCTTGATGAATTTGTCCATTTTCTCTTATTACTTTCGTGCAATCAGTTAGATGATTCCAATTCCTTCTTTTATGGTACACTAGATAAGTCGAAAGACGTGCATCTGCACCACAGACATGAGCTCGGAAATGACCACGGTCTGCAATAAATTCCCATTCAATGACTCGTCACGGAAGAGCGAATAAGACTCCTGATGACACTCAATGCATTCTGAAAACTTCAATTGGATCTCCTAATCCATTTGAATCGTTGGGAGGATTGCTTTGAAGTCCTTGATATCGTTTCCTCTCTTTGCAGTAGAAATCAATCCGATTCAGGGACTGCGCTTGCGCTCGTAGTGGATGCGACTGCCGGCGTCGACTCTTTAGAAGCAGGAACATCATCTCTGATATTGATCTCCAGGAAATGATAGAGCACAATTAGCAGCATAGAGAAAATGCCAAGGAAAATGGCTATAGTGTAGAGAGAGTCGTCTGTGATCATGGTGCTGTTCTGGTTGAATCCTTTGTTCTTCGGAAGGTTCACGGTCAAGATAAGCTAGCTGAGCTTTATCAACTCCCTGATGAGCAGGCGGAAAAAGACTTGAAGCACACTATTAGTTAGCGCGACTCAAAGCAACTAGTCATGACCTGCTGTTCAACTCACTGACAAGATCTTGAGATGCTTTCCTTCGTGATGGTAGCTTTGTAAACTGATGTCGACTGGAGGTTTATCTGTCCCCTTGGGAGGATTGAAGATGTGAGGGAGGCATTTGAGGTCGTAAAGTGGTAACTGTATTACAGTAATTAATACATTACGTCATGGATGTATTGAATCTTTCTTTCTTTTTTATTTTTATTTTTATTTTTTTTTCTTCTTCACACGCACTCGCCACGCTATCACCACTTCACGCTCAACTCCCCGCTGAAGCACAGCGAATCACTTGATCCTTTCTCTTCCGCCGCGGAAATCATCGTCGTCATCGTTATCGACATCGACATCCACACCTGCAAGTTTTCCTTGATACTATACCTCACAGTGCAGTGCTTTATACGGCGCAACTATCTGCAGCAACTACAGCGATCAGCATTTTCATCAGTCTGCTCTAAAACAAACAGTCTGGTTTGTTCTGGATTACTGCGCATTAGCTACTCCGCTCTGTTGGCTCGCAGGAAGCATTTCCTTAAAACCAATCAATCCTAGTTGATGCTTTCCCGGACACATAGCACATACCTTCAACATGCCTCCTAAGAAGCAACAAAATGAACCGAAGAAGAAGCAGGTCTCCGTGGCCGATAAGGTATGATTCATTAGATTTCCTCATTGATGCGCCATGCGCCTGTCTCTTCAACGTCGTAGCTGATTTGTTACTCGCCGTTTAGACCTTCGGAATGAAGAACGTATGTTATCCAATCAGTCCATTATCGCCTCTTTCTAATGCTCCTATGCATTCTTACTGACGCCGAGTCTTTTCCGGCAATCAGCAAAAAGGTGGCAAGGCCAAGAAGCAAATCGCCCAGCTTGAAGCGCAGGCTAAGCACAATAAGGGAATAGACGAGAAGAAGAAGGAAGCCATGCGAATTCAGCGTGAGAAGGATAAGGCTGCTGCCGAACAAGCACGAAGGGAAGCCGCCGAGTTATTTAAGCCTGTTCAAGTTCAGAGAGTTCCATTCGGCGTTGATCCAAAAACTGTGCTATGTATTTTCTTCAAGAAGGGAAACTGTGAGAAAGGCAAGAGATGCAAGTTCAGTCACGATCCTGCTGTCGAGCGAAAGGCCGAAAAGAAGGATTTATATTCCGATTCGAGAGATGCAGATAAGAAGGCCGATACCATGGACGATTGGGACGAAGAGAAGTTGCGCAGCGTTGTCCTGAGCAAACACGGCAATCCAAGGACGACAACAGATAAGGTCTGCAAGTACTTCATTGAAGCCGTCGAAAACCAGAAATATGGTTGGTTTTGGGTTTGTCCAAACGGCGGCGATAAATGCATGTATAAGCATAGTCTGCCTCCAGGGTACGTTCTGTTTCTTGTTCTTGTCCCCGTCATATTCATATGGCGGTTCATACTAACTAATCTCTCTAGTTTCGTCCTTAAAACAAAGGAGCAGCGGGCTGCTGAAAAGGCCATGATGGATAAATCACCACTCAAGACTCTGACCCTTGAAGAATTCCTTGATTCCGAGAGACACAAGCTCACAGGCAACCTCACGCCAGTCACACCAGAAACCTTTGCCAAATGGAAACGGGACCGCCTTGATAAAAAAGCTGCTGAGGCAGAGGCCAGGAAAGCCAAGGAAGCCACCGGTCGTGCCATGTTCGAAAGCGGCAAATGGGAGACATCTGATGATGAAGAGAGCGATGATGAGGATGACCAAGACACATGGAATTTTGAAGAGCTTCGGAAGGAAACCGAGGACATCAAGGCTAAGGACGAGGCGGAGCGGATTGCAAAGTTGGGCGGGCCAGTGCTGGATGCATGAATGCACTGGGAACGATATATCAGGAATTAGACGGTCCTATGATGGGAGTGATGATGACATCACGAGCACCGCAGACAGGATAAGTCAGACGCTGAACCCTGCCGTCGCTATCTCGCCAAAGAATGGCGAGGCTGACTAGTCGGAAGCCGGTGTCTCCCGGAGCATACCCGTACGATGGTCGGCTGTATGGCCAGTGATGGATTTGTTTCTTCTGTTTACTATGCGTTTTCGAGCGTCCCGAAAAGATTGGAGGTGGATATACCAAGGTGACTTCAAGTACTTCTCGATGTAGATAACGTTCTTTGTTTACCTTTTTCCGTTGCTTTGTCTGCTTCTCTCCTTGTAAGAAACTCCAAGGGGTGAAAGTTGGCAAATAGTGTCGCCAGACTAATTAGAATCGGCGCTTTGTCTTCGTGGCAATCTTTAGTCGTGCGTTATTTGTCCTTGACATGCGCGGATTCGCGAGGTTCCTCCAATTTATGGGCAGGCGTTGTGTATATATGTCCATTGATGGAATTCTTATCATAGCGAGGATGCTATGAAGCACTGGATCACCCTCCTGAGTCGAGCACTAGAAAGTCAATTGCAGCATGTTCATATGTCCATCTCCGTCTGGGATCAAGACTTGGAATGCTCTTTCAGCAAGGGAGGTTCGTCTTCTTGGAACGTCTCGTAGACCGTTTCAAATGCTGCAACTGTATGCAAACGATCATAATTCATGAATGTGCACCCATCCTTCGTCATTGAGATTCCAGATGCGATTTTCTTGGCAGCAAGCGCGTCGACGACAGCCTGACATTTATGCTGACGCGTGATGTGGTTGTGAAGAACATTGAAATCATGCACAGCCATGGGAGGTGCCGCAAAAATGATTGCAGGAGGATCATCGTCGTTTGGACCAGCTTCGGGCGTCACAAAGCTTCCATGTTCGTCAAAGAGAAATGCTTTCGACTGCACCTTGTCTTTAACTGTTTCGTAGAGGCCTGAACGCCAATAAGTAGTCAGCCTATCGTACTTGACTCCATTGCCTGTCGGATGGTCTTCCACTCAGCGATAACTTCGTACCATGACCTATACTGCTGGGTCCGTCTCCTAGCTTCATCGCAACGGGCTCAATATGCTCATTCTCAATATGTTTTCTCAGTGCGCCAGGGGTCAAAGTACATTGCACCCGACACATGTCCCATTGACAACGCGCTGATTTTCGCGCAACGTGAACTCGATAAACATGCTTTCTCAATGTTTCTAGGTTGTGCAGCTCAGCACCACAGTCAGACCAGTCGCACCGGAAAACGAGATACGGAGGAGGAGCAGAGAGACAAAGTTCGCCTTCGCCTTCTCTGTCGCCGTCCTTCACAACGCTAGCTGCATATCGGGTTCGTGTTGAATGACCGGCCACGCTGCTCTCAGACGAAACGCGGGCTGAAGCTGCACTCATATCGAAGGCGTCAAACGCATTAGTGACGATCGTTCTTCGCGAAAGGTTCGCTTATTCGGCATGTCAAATCAAGTGGTTGTTTCCCTCTATCTATCTACCTATCTCCTCTCTTTTGTTTCTTTCCTTCCCATTTCTTTCGTTCTCTTGTCTTGCAGTGGACTTTGGCTTGTGCAGAAATACCCAAACATGCATGTTACCTGTCGTGGCATCCTTCAATCGCCCACAAACACCGCGGACGGCACCCTTGGAGAGAGAGTGAACAAAGTAGGACGGTGCCTCAGGCCGCAGATTGCTGGTCTGACCTATCAGTAACTATACCATCACATCACAAACATAACATAACATAACATAGCATCACATCGCATCACATCACATCGCATCACATTACACCATTACATCACATCACATAACTCACTGTAAACAACCATCCGGACAGACGTCACATCTGCACCGTTAGGCGAAATGCTACAAAAGGAGAGGCTCAAACGACTTACTGCCATAGCTGGAATGCTTTTAAAAACAGGTGAAGTGATGCCTCTGGGATTGCTATCGATGAACTTGGATGAATCGTGGAAGGAATTTTTGAGTACAGAGATTTCCGTTTACTATCTGAAAGAGCTACCGCCAAAAGGTGTGTGTGCAAAACCGCTTGGCACCCCTGCACCATATTGGTGCATATAAAACATCGTTCTGACGAGCAATTGATAGATGTCTTGACAGGTTGATGCTTGATCGTGACGATAAACCAAAGTATGTCCCAGTGCTGAACTCAGCCGTCAAAAGTCTCGTGAGAACTTGGTATGGCTGACAATTACTCTAGTTCGAAACTCATTCACGATCTTGCAGCTGGTTTTGAGCCTCCGGACCAATACTAATATGCTGGCCACGAATGTTTCTGGCATTCATGGACCTCCTAGCTCTGTGTGGGCTCCTAGATACTAGCTTGTTCATATTAGGAACTACAGTCTTAGGTTGAACTTCAGAAAAAGCGTGTGCGGGGCAGTTATGCGCAATGAAGCACAACCCACAATCACGTTGGCGAAACCGTCCATACTGTCGGATATGGTTGGCATTGGACAATAGAGTAGGTGCCACTGCTGTTACGGGATTTCTCCCGCAACGAATAATAAGAGGCGGACCGAGTAAAGCCGGGAAACGGTTAGGGCAGAGATAAAACGTCACCTTTCTATTAAATGTTATTAGTAAGGTATTATCCGCTCGCTATCCGCTATCCGCCATACAATCCACGCGGTATAGAAGAAGATAGTCAGCTAGGTAGTACCCATGTAGATAGAGCAAGAAGAATAACAAGAACAGTAATGAAAACCAAACCAATCATACAAATTCAATATATACTCACTTTATGTCCAGAATATCTTATGCTAGATATCTTATAAGACTTACTTTCATCAATTAGTACTCTGTCAGGGTTGCAACATTGTGCACGTAGGTACTCAACCGGCGATATGGTCGGACCGGCCAACCACTCATATCGCCGAACTACTACATAGCTCCACTCCCCCGTTGCCCTGCATACGTTGTTTATTTACTTCTCTAGACTGAATGTACTATGTGCATGCGTGCCAATTTCCCTAATACTAGTTAAATCTGTTCTTTCCCTTTACCTCACTAGAAACACCGCTGAAAATCGTTGACCGTCACACCTTAGAGGAGGTACAAAGCTTGAGGTGTATGATTCCGAGCCGAGGGGTCTGTACGCACGTGATAGAAAGTGGCCTCTGGACGCACAGATCGCACCTTTTAACGCCTCAGGCGCGATTGGCGTGCTCGATGTCTCATGATGACGTCATAAGTGATGTCGCGTCAGAAGCGGTTACATCACGTGTTCTCACAAATTGTCCCGAAAAATGCAGGGAGCGCGCTTCGTCCTATGATGATGACAATACTGGGAGAATGGAACCGGCGCAACTATGAAATAATTCATCTCATTTCATCTCATCGTCTCTTCTCATCGCGCATTATCCTATCTCATTTCTATTGTTGCTTTTCGTCTTGCTGCTGATATTGAAAGACGATCTATCTGTGACTAGATATTCCCAGTATACCTACTTCTCTTTCAACGTTCTTATCTTCGCCGCCCATTCGTGTCGTCATTTTTATCCTTCCATTCCCTGCCGTGTACGGGATATATACAAGAAGCCTTGGGATTGATTGTTATTCATTTTCAGGTATCAAGGCTTGAGGGCCGAATCCCCGTTCTAACTACTCCAAACTCTTCGGTCTACTGCTGCGTGGAACTTCCCTTCTGGAATCCTGGATTGATGCTTCATGGATTACCCTTCGCATATGGCTTCACCCCCTACTGCTCCAGCCATGCTTTCGCAAGCACTAAAGTCCCCTCAGCAACCGCCTCCGCCTGTTTCAAAGCGTGATAAGCGACGGACTGCTCTGCACGAACGTCTGCAGGACTTGCATGATACTTTCGGAAACGCTCGAGACATTGTGTTTCGCCAGCAGATCCACACTTTGCAGGTCGAGATGGCTCTAATTGCTAGTGCCCAACCATATGGTCTTGAGCCACTCAATGATGCTCCGGAGGAAATTGCTCGCCTTGTGGAGCAAGTAAGCTCCATGGGACAGCTCACTCCGGA
The DNA here is from genome assembly GCA_024244195.1 of Ascosphaera aggregata. Lineage (NCBI taxonomy): Eukaryota > Fungi > Ascomycota > Eurotiomycetes > Onygenales > Ascosphaeraceae > Ascosphaera > Ascosphaera aggregata. Next base: position 3,876 of record JAGYHZ010000284.1, on the reverse strand, counting down.
TGCTGCAAGCGCTGGGAAATGGTATAGCAGGTTTTTGCAGGAAATTAATCGTACAAAAGAAGAGAAGGATGCCGAGTTGGCAGCCCTGATGGTGAGTTCAGTGCAGCTGTTTTGATACAGGTAGTGGTGTCACCTCGTAAGGATCTTGCAGACGCTAACTTGGGTCGCTTGTGATACCAGTTCCGCCATCAGCAAGAGCTCAACCGTATCCATCGCGAGTTCAACTTCCGTTCTCGCCTCGCTGTCGAAGAGGCCAAAATACTCAAGTCGACTGTCAGAGAACGTCTACTTCAGAACATCACAAACCGTAAAGCATGCCTTATGCGGGAGAAGGAGCAATTGGATCTCCAGGACACCAACGCCTTGCTCCTTCATCCAAACCAATTCACTGCAGGCCACCCTGCCAGTCCTGGAGGCCTCCATAGCAGTCGGAAGACTAGACATGCCACCCGTCATAACAGACATGATATTGACGATATTGGTGGCTCATATCCATTCGAATCGAGCAGTAGGAGGAAGCGAAAGGCCTTAGCCGATAATGACACTGGTACACCACCTTTTGATGGGCATCGGACTCCGGGAGAGCGCGTCAAATTGAGACTGGTCGAACAACAACATGGACCCGTTTATGGTATTAATCAAATATTCACAGAGAAAGAGCTCGCACTCGCAAGCAACCAAGCCCACGTTGCTGCAACTCATTTCCTTTCCGCTGCTAAGAGATTCAAAGGCATGACTCCCGCTGCTTCTAATGACGAAGTCTCAACCGTTGGTGATAAGGATGAGGTTCCTTCAGTGTCTGCTGGAGCCGAGAAGAGTGTAACTCAAACTGTGCATACTACAAGGTCGACTCGAGCAACTGGTGGGCCTCTTGCCCTATCACTACTGAACGAGTCAGATAGAACAAAGGACCGACCAAACTCGCCATACTTCATCCTCGCGAATTATCATGCGAAACCCAGCGGTGCTGTCAGCGCTCCACCACTTCAACCACTGATGCCTGAAGATATCGAAGACGACTTAGCGGAGATGGAGAAGGCTGCAAGCAAACCTGCAGGGTCTGTTGATGAGCAATTGATAGCTCGCTTGCTCGAATCGATACAAGCTGATGAGACGGTGGATGATGACACAGCCAACGGATTTAGTATGCTGCATCCGGATTTTCCGCCCTCAATGGATGTTCATATGGTACGTCTGCGATCAGAAAAAGATTGAGATCGTTGCATTCCTTTTTCCGTCAGGTTGCCAAGAAGACGCCGACCCAAGCATACACATTTCGCTATCCCATGCTGCTCCACGCTATTGACTCAGGCTCATTGGGCAATGATACATTCCTTTCTTTATCTTTTCAGTCAGTTGTATTATAATCTTTGGCTCGGCTACATATTCGTTGTTCTTTGCGACTTCGTCTCATATCAATGGATATCCCCTTTCTTTCAGTTGACTTCACCGAAACGAACAGGTTCGAGCGCGTTGAAACATTTCTCTGGGCCGGTTTTCTTCACCACCTCGGCTGCTCTGCCCCTTCCTTCTTCAAACATATACATCATGGGCCACGTTTTTTTGACGCCGCTATTGAAGAAAATAGCAGCCGAAGATCTTTCATTGGACAGAGCTCCGTGTAGAACTCAGTGGTGTGTGCCGCCAAAAGTTCTGATATTGTAACTATCGTGGCGTCATAGTCGGAAGAGTAGTTTAGCAGAAGCAATGCCAGGTCAAACTCGTGCGACGCTAATCCCTTCGAGATATCCGTAAATGGCCTTGGCTGGTATGACTTTAGAATAGTGACAAACCAGTATAATAGGATATGAGCCTGGAGTATACCTGGTGGAAATGAAGTACATCGAGGTTGGCATTCGCAGGAGCTGACTTGAGTGTCTTGATGACCGGCCAGTAGAACCTGACACCAGTGATGAACTGCAGCAGGCCAGAATTGGCTGGGTTGTGATTGCTCTTCCTTTTGCCAATCTGCCATGTGTCTCGCACTAGCTAAGCTTTTTCAGGAAAATGATATCGTTTGAGAGCTTCGTCAAATTCCTTTTCTCAAGCTTGCCGATGAAAGCTCTCATATATAGCGAACCCTGCGACGGTGCCAAAAGTATAACTCATGTTGGAACAAGCGGGGAGTTATACATCATTCGAGCAGTCGCTAATTAGGAGCTCTTTACACCATTCGAAGTAATTCTCACATTGCTTAATCCAGGCTGTCCTGTCAGATGCCACATCCTTGTATCCGTTAGCATGGTTGCAAAGGCCTTGCAATTGCTGAGTCCTTCACAAGGTCTTCTCAAGACGTCTCCTTGAGCTGAGCTATGCGACCCCGACGCTGTAGTACCCAAACGCTTAATGGGCTCTTCATTTGAACATTGCTGCTTCTTCAAAGTCTGGATCGGACACACAATGGCGTCGCTTGATGGACACGCTGCGCAAGAGACTAAGGCCACCCTTCGGAGTAGATGGGGATGGGCCGAAATGCCTCTCGCAGACTCGCCGAAACAAATGATACTCTGCGAATCACTCACTAAGCCAGCAATATTCGCCTTCACTCATTGCAGGACATTCTGCTGGTCTAATAGCTCAAAATACTCAGAGGCATCATAGTCTGGACCCAACTCGGTTGATAATATACCGAGATGTGCTTCTCACTGCAATCATATGGCTTGATGACATTGTTACCCCATTGAACCAGTCTGCTCGTATCATACTGCAGCCAGGAGTTGGCACCGATGAATAATGCACCACCGTGAATAACGATATAAATGGGTAGTTTCTCTTCTGACACCATGCTTGGTTTGACCAGGACTGAGTTGAAACATTCATACTTGTCCATGCACCTTCCTTCGGCAACGTAAGGTAGTTCTTTCTGGATCATTTCGAAATCAACGCAGATTGACCCGGCTGGCTGAGCGGCCATAGGACCCCAATTAATCGCATCGTACGTCGTCTCTTCACTAGACTTGGCCTCTTTCAGGGTTGGCAAGACAGTGGAGTGCTACCACCGTCCTGGCATCTTCGCGTATGGAAGACCCCGATGTCGGTGTACTCCATTGAGTACTTCGATCGCCTTAGTACTCCCAAGAGACGGATGCTGAGTGACACAGAATTGATCAGGCATCACCATGATGGACAGTGAGTCAGGAGCGTCGCCAGTCAAAGCAGCCCTTCAACCCCAAAATCCGTTAGACAGAATTTATAGCCGAACGAGAGGGAGTCCACTACTCCGCGTGCTGCCGACTTCATTCATATGAAGCCTTCACCTTAACATCCAACTTCCGTACGCCATACTCCTAGATTGATAGCTGCACTGAGCTAGCATCACAGTTGGCTGATCCCGCTAGATAATCTTCATCTCTGCCGAAAGAGCGGAATTTCCGCAGCAATCCTGTTGCCGATGGCAGCGGCTTTGAATGCAATTCTCGAGTTCAGGCTCTTCCTCCCTGTCTCAAATGAGGCGAGATGGGGTATTTGAGTATAAGTGCACTTTGCTGATGATTCCTGCCGAGCGTATATCCGTGGAATGACACTGCACATTTTCAGAACCTTGCGGTGGTGCTCCACATCTTAAGCGCAATCGGACGGACCATGAGCCGTTCGGAAAAGTTTTCGCGTAGAACAAAGTAAGATTACGTAGCTTGCGGACACTCTTCCTTGTGCGCGAATATCATCAATTTCCTAAGGTGCGGTGACAGATATTTGAACGGTGCATCATGAAGAGAAAAACAGACAATGTTTCTACGAACGAGGCTGAGGTCTCGCCAGAATTCAAGAGACGACAGCTCGACGATGCGACAGTGACAGCTCGGTTCCGCGCAGGTCTGCTTGAGAGAGATATTTTGGAGGGATATAAAAAATACTATGCAGACTCTCAGCCGTGAG
>JAGYHZ010000283.1:0-12791 GCA_024244195.1 Ascosphaera aggregata | reverse complement strand
ACACCTCTTCTTCTTCTCCTCGTCGATTCAAATCCGCTCATCAATCCATCTGTCTACTTGTCGTCCCAAACCACGCAGGTCGAAAATGGTTCGATTGCGCAGAGTGCCATCGTGAAACACAGAGACATCCTCTCATGCAATCATCAGAGATGGTCAGTATGATCGATTGATATGAAAGAAAGGAGATTGTCCAGGCAGGCACCCATATCGCTGACCACTAGACCTTTATTCCCCAACCAACCAAAAAAAAAAATAAAAAATAAATAAAAAAAAGACCTTCGCTTGCAAAAAATGCAAAAAGTGCTTTCGCAAGGATGTTGAAGAATTTGAAGAGAGGTAAGGCATGATTCCTTGCGATTGTTGTTTCATCAATCGTTGTAACTGTCCACCATCCAAGGGTCATGTCTAACATGGATTCTTACCTCCCGAATGTTCGTTTTCATCAAGTGATGAATACTGTCCTCATTGCGATAATCACTTCGTAATAGAAGCCGTCACTCCAAAAGCTGCCCTCCAAGTTGAGGGTGAAGATGCCCGGATTGATGCTAGGTATTGCCTTGTTGCTTCTTCCTTTTTTCTTTCAAGCCCGCTACGATTCACCTGCTAATCCCTCCCCTTCTATTACAGAATGATCAAGGATGATAGGATTAGAGAAAGGACATCAAGGTCGATATTCGACGTCGAGGAAGCTCCTAATAAGCTTGGCTAGGAAGAAATCATTCAAAGCAAGCACTGAGGAAAAGAGAGTCAAGATGACTTGACCTTCTGCGCCTGTCAAAGCTATCTCACCTCACGTCATCTCACCTCTCCTCTCATCTCCTGCCACCGACACGACCAGATCAGATAGAGACAGGCAGGATATCAAAAATACGGAATGAATTACTATCGATATGACATCGACATGATAGATGAATGCCAATAGGAAGCATGCATGATATGATGATTTTGCTGGTATTCAAGACAAGCTGTCTTACGGTCTACAAATCATGACGAACCTCTGAATGGACTTGAAGCAGTAACTGGATTGTGATTCTAATTCTTCACATGCGACGATGATTTGACAGACGAACGCAGGGATAAGATGAGAGGGGGAAACATCAATCATAGGAAGGAAAGAAACGAAAAGACATGGAAGAAAAAGTAGGAAATCCTCTCAGAATCAAATGGAGTAATTCTCAATCACATAAAAAGAAAAGAGAGAGAAAAGAGTAAAAGAAAAATAAAGAATAACAGTGAGAAGAAAAAAAAAAGAGAAAGATCGGAGAAAAAGGAAACACAGCCATGATAACAAAAACACCGTTCCCCATTCACCCGTAAAAAAAACCCCATAACCTCAATCAAACAACGGGGACTAAGAAAATCCCTTGCTCGTCATAAGGAATATCACGCAAAGCCAAAGGCCCTGCAACCCTCAGAATTGGAGGAACAAGCTTGATAAACTTGATCGAACTTCATCGCCCAAGAAAGAGGTTGAATGGGAAGTGAAAAGGGAATGCGATGTTTGAGTGGTGTGAATACCCCACTCTCTTTTCTCTCTCTCTGCTTCTTTTCTTCTCCTGTTTCCTCTCTACTTCTCTTTCACCTCCTCCCGATTTTCTTTTGTTTGAAATCAGGCGAAAGATGGTATGTTTGATTAAACATCATAGAGAGATTTCCTTTCCCCTTCTTCTGCTTTGTTGTTTTCCCTGCAAAGATGCAACTATGATGAAAGAAAGAGATGATGAAGGAATGTGGATGAGGCACATGTGAGAAACTGAGCAGGATAGCTATGATAAGCTATACTACTCTGTTTCTGTTCCTTCGATTGAAGGAAAGGCCGATCAAATCAATTCCAACCATCATGTCTTGACTTGCCTGACACTATCCTCTTCCATACCTGTCCTATATATGTGTAAAACGAAATTGCAGAGAGAAATGACCCGTGCGTTGAAGTGAAGGAAATATGAAAAGAGAAATAGAAATTGAATGGTCAAGAGGGAAACGCGTGGTGGTATTTATATTGTGCGCCAAAGGAGCGAATGCCAAGACACTATTACCAGATAAAAGAAGAACGGGCCGATTAGTCAGTCAGATATAAAATTGCTAAATAACATAATCAATAACCCGAAGATCAAAGTAAACAATAAGTAGTTAACATGATATAAAACAGTCATGAACAACTCGCGCATCGATAGCGAACTTCATTTCGTATATACAGACAAAGTAGAACGATATATTAAGAATGGTAATCCAAATCAAAGCGAAGGACTCCATTTTTATAGAAATACTTCTGCTGCTGCTCGGTGCTCGGTGCTAGAAGCAACAATTTCTAACTTCAAAAACACTCGTCATCAATCATGGTAGTATCCGTCAGGAACGTGCGGTCTTGATCTCATTGGCCAGAGTTCCGCTCATTCTTGGCGTTCCCTTCCGCCTGTCTATCAAAATATTTCATTATAGGATGAACAAGATGATGAACAAGAACCAAGTAGTAGCACTTGATATATCATCCTCAAGTCAGGGAGAGTCACGGTGTACTATCCTACATTTTTGGAGAAGAAGAAGGAAATCAGTGCCTGTCATCCCAATCATATAGATATACTGTTGGAAAATGGACTTGCTCGAGGAAGGTCAGAAGAGCATGCAGCGGGTTCCCGCTAACTTCGACCCTAACAAGGCCGAGAACTTGGAGGATGTGAGTCGCCATGAATGGCTTTGCTTGATATATTACAGACAGGAGCTGACTATTCGTGTCATGATTAGATGGAGAAACAGTTCGCCGTTAAGGGTATTGCCTTTTCCCACGTGCCTTCTTGTGTTTCCTTGTTCATCTGCTTCATCACAGCTCGATATTACTTTTGATACTGATATAGTGATATATTAGCCGTCCAACAAATGATCACATATTGGTCTCTCCTGGAGAATGTCCCTGGTTCGAAACTACGGCTCACCAAGATGGACGATGACATTCACGAACATTTCAAGAAGGAGTTCCCCGATTTCGACCTAACTGCCACCATCAACGAAGACGAGATGAAGAGCAAGCAAGGAAAAAAAAAGTGGCGCAATTTCTGCAACGTCTACGACGGCAAGATTGATGATTTTAATTTCGGTACTATGTTGAGATCAAATCCTAAGTTCGAGTATGGAGAGAAAGAGACTATATTTGGTATGTCAAACCCCCTTTATCATATCGAATGAAGTCGACCAGCGAGATTATTTTTTCCCATTTTTCTTTTCTTTCATATCATCGTATTACTGATCAAACCTTTCCTTCTTTAAAAAGCTGTCCGCATGCAATTCTACGCCATCGAGATTGCTAGAAACAGAGCAGGTTTGAATGATTGGATTTATGAAGCTGCTCATGCGGAGAAGAAATAAAACCTAGGTTTTTTCCTTTCCTCTCTCTCTCTCTCAGCATATCCTTGTCCGCTGCTGCTGCTCCTGTTGTTTGTCGTTGTTTTTCTTTTTTTTTTTTTGGAGCGGGAAAAGAAAAGGAAGAAGAAGGTTAAGAACAGACGAAACATACAAAAAAGCGAAATCTTCTCTGCACCGACGTCACTACCAAGTTGCGAACCCGTGTTATTCCCCTCGAATGCGCGATATCGTTGAGAACGTTGCATGCATGCATGGACTTGCTAGGTCCGAACCCCGTTCGATCGATCGAGGTTTCCTAGGACTCCTGATCTGTCGATTGTCTGCGAAAGTGAAAGTGAAAGTGCAAAACGGACGGGATTGCATTATCTCGTCGAATTGCTGTGGCCAACGGACAGTCCTTTGCTGATTCCATCTCTTCCCGTACTCCTTTTCTCCCCTCTCGTCTTCTTGTACTGTTGTTGATACCACCAACTTTTTGTCATTCACACATTTCAACTCATCTCCGTTCTTAGTACAGTCGGTTAATCAGAAAAAATAAAGGAGTCATTCGATAGTTTTTGCAAATGAAATATAGAAATTCTGCAATCAAAGTCGTTGAGAATTCGTTCTATTAATTATCCAGCTCATCGCGCAATCCGCATTCCGACATTCTTTGCTCACCAGTTGCAGAGCTGGCATAGCAGGAAAGTCACAGATCGAGCACACACAAGGCAATATGATCATTTCATAAGGTATAGTATACATCTCTAGACATCTTCTAATGCATGACATCTTTTCTGTTCTCAAAGAAAAGTCTCCAAACAGAAAAGGAAAAAGAAGGAAAAGCAAAAACATTAAGCTCCTCATCCATAATAGCAATACAGACAGTGAAGGTCATGCACGACGGAAAGATGCACAAAAGGTTTAATATCTGTCATTAGGATAGGTGAAGAGGAGTAAAAAAAGAAACATCATCCAGCAGGTATGGGGAAGAAGTTGTGGTGATGGGCAAAGACATGGTTGCCGGCCTCATAATTAAAATGCTCCGAGGAAACGGAGGAATGAAAAAGAAGGCGCCGGGAGTAAGTGTCACTTGAGCTGATTATGCACGAGACGAGAAATGAGAAAGGGAAGGATGGAAAAGAAACTAGAATCTAGCTGTATAGTCTCTTTCATAGTCCCTGTGTATCGAGCAGATCATATAGTCATTCCACTCTTTTGTTTTTCGTTTTAAACATGCTCCGCAGCGCCCACCTTAGACTCGCTGGCGGGCTGGGCAGCAGAATCAGTGCCGGCGTTACCGTGACGAGTCTGCATAGCGCTGTCCGGAATTACGAATTCGGCGGACTTCCATGGCTTGACCTTCAGTTTGTACATGGTATCAACTTCCTCGATAGTGCGACCGGCGGTCTCGATGACGAAGAAGTAGACAGTGAGACCAGCCATGGCCAAGCAGCCAGCAAAGACATAGCCGTACCTGAAGTCAATGGCGCTGGTGATGAATGGTGTGAAGAAACTGAGCAAGAAGTTCCAGAGCCAGTTGGAGGCGGTGGGAAGAGCCATAGCGCGGGCCCGGTAGCGGGAAGGGTAGATCTCAGAAATGAGGGTCCACACCATGGGACCCCATGTGGAGGCAAAGCCAAGAATGAAGAGACAGGCGAAAACGACCATAACCTTGCCAGGTACTGGGGTGTTCTCAGGATTCCTGTAATCAAGAACAAAGTGGCCAATGGTGGCGAAGACGATGAAGCAGCAGAACATCCAAATAGCACCAAGGATGAGGGACTTGCGGCGACCCAAGTGGTCAACGAAATAGAGACCGAGGAAGGTTGTGCCGAAGTTGACACCACCAAGAATCATCTGAGTAACATAAGAGTTGGAGATACCAGCACCGGCGAAGACGGTGGTACCATAGTAGAAGTAGTAGTTTGCACCGGTAAGCTGCTGCCACATTTGCAAAGCCATTCCGAGAACCAAACGTTTGAACATGCCGGGAGCAGTAAACATGGCAAAGAAGGGCTCGTTCGCCACCTCCTTGTCCTCTTCGTTTTTCTCGTGGATTTCACGGAGCTCAATCTGCAAGATGCGATGGTTCTCGGGGACACCATAGAACCGCATCATGGTCTGCTTGGCCCTCTCAGCATTTCCTTTCTTGTAGTCGAAGCGAGGGGTCTCAGGAAAACAGAGAATGCCGGTACCAAGAATCAATCCCCAGGCGAAGGTGATACCAAGAGGGATTCTCCATGCGCCGCTATCATTGCGGCTTTGAGTGTTATAGTTGATGCAGTTGGAAATGAAGATACCGAGAGTGACGAACAGTTGATAGCAACTAACCATAGCACCGCGAATATGTCGTGGAGCAGTCTCACCCTGGAAAAGGGGCACGAGCAAGGAGAGAGAGCCAATACCAAGGCCGGTGACGAGACGGCCCAACATGAACTGGTACCATTTTCCAGCAGGCGAAGAGATCTGGATAATAAGACCAACCCAGAGGATCATACACCAGAATGTAATGGATGGTTTGCGGCCAACCCTATCGGCGATCGGAGCTGCGGTGAGAGCACCGCAACATGTACCAATTGAAAGCTATATTATGACCGTCAGTATTAAAGTTGAGGTACAGGTAGGGCGGAGGTTGGGTACATACGATACCAACAATTAGACCTGATCTGACGTTGCTGAACTGCTTATTGTCCCATGGCCCTTCGCCGAAGTAATTCAGGAAATTTTTCATCCTCAAATAACCAGCAATCTGGCCGGTATCATAACCAAAGATGAAACCGCCCATTGAGATGATAAGACATAGTAAAAGGGAGGAAACTGTGCAAAGGGGTAGAGGTGTATCTATGAGGTTTTCTTCGAAAGATATCTTTTCAGCGGAGACTGAGTTGCCAGAAGGCTGTTCATCGGCCAGTTCATTTGACTTCTGCTGCGGCTCCTGTGAGCCTCTGGATTTGAAGAAGCCCATGTCGAGGAGTTTCGTAACCAAAATAGGGGTGAAGAACTGCCAATTTTGCTTTAGAGGGACTGTGGTAATAGTTTTGCTGGGTTTTGAGGGTGATCGAAAGATGGAAAATGGACATTCCCCTTTGAGCAGGTGCAACACGGTCTTAAATAGCTCACAGTGTCACTCAATCTTTTCCCCCTCATGCCCAAGTCCAGGATATACTCTTCAATATCGCGGAAATAGCGGAGGAGCGGATGATTACCATACCAGATCAATCCTGCAGGGCGCCTCCACCCCACGTAATAGAATCAGCAGGCCTACTCCGAGGCGCAGACCAGGTTGAAGAAAATTTCCAATATCGTCGTCCGTAATACTCATCGACCACCGTGTAACCCCCTGTGTACGGATGGCCGGTCCACAAGAGTACTGGTTGCACCTCGTAGCGAGGCAAAGCGCAGTACCTCGTCCCTGCTATTCCATTGCCCGAAAGCCCCGTTCTGCAGATCAGATCTGATGCGTACCTGCACAGCTCCGCGATGCAGGGCCGGCTCTATAACGTGAAGACGGAGATCACAGTAGCCGGCGCGGTTGCTCACCAGAAGTCAACAATCTGTCACAAAGCAAACCGCTGGACAGCTAGACAAACGGTGCCCGTGCCCGGCGCCGAAGAAATGTCGTGTCACTTATTCTAGATCATCCACTCAAGCTACTTGGCGAGTAAGCACCAGAGAGGAGAGGAAAGAACGTGCCCTGCCAAACTCCGCCGTGAGTACCAGCCGGGGATCCACGCTAATCCCGCCCCCTCGAACTCGCAAAGGAAAAGTGGCTCACGTGGAGGAGATGCGGTCCTCCACATTCAAAAAACGGACTCATCTTTGGGTTTCTTTCGGGGCGAAGGTTCATCGCGCAGCCCAAATGAAGATGGGTACAATTCATTGAATTGCTAATAGACGGAGCAACGTTCAGATTGTAACGGGTTTCAACGGATTCTCAATTATGAGTAATGCTGCTCTGACCTCAACAGTCCTGCATCGCCATGGTAAAGGAGCTTTGTGGTGGAGGAAGGAGGAGAATTCCTGCCATAGGGTAGGAGCGGGACAAGGTTTATTTCGAAAGTCATTGGTTGGGAATATGGTAAGAAAGAAAAGTTGAAGCTCGGCTTTCCCCAGGGGCATCAACCCACCTTCAAGCATGTCAGATGCACATTCCTCATTCGGTATAGCTCTACCTTCCCAGGATCAGCCACTTCGTGTTCCTGACTACTCTTCTCACGTCGGTGAGGATGAACCTGTATAGCAGATATCGCACTCCTTCCAGGTTGTCTCAGTATTCATAAAGTGCGGCAGCGGAACAGCGAAGTGGCAGAATGACTTGACCGATTGGCAAGTCGTGAAGGGCTCGAAATTGGCGTCTGCAAAGCGCCTGGGAACAATGACACGATCCGCCCATTGATCGAAGAAACCTCCCACTTAGCTGATGTATATCATCAGTATTGGATGAAATTCGCATGCTGATAAGACCAAGTTAGCGTGCAAAAGCAAAATTCACCTAACCTTGCAAAAAATGACGTATTGAGCAGCGGCAGGTGGACGTAGCATTAGGGAAAGGCTGGTGGTGCATCGAGGAACAACTTGGCTTATGGTACGATGTCCTGTGCTCCCGGGACAGCGAGACTGCGGCTGGCGATTCTTATGAAGTGGGTGCCTGGCGCCCATTCCTCACCTTTTCGGTAGACATACCATCATGCTTCCTTGAACATTCCGAGATCCTCAGTTGTCAATCCGGCGGAACCGCAATACCGGGCCTTGATGACACCTCTGCAGCCCGGCTGAACATCCATCCGGGACCGGTGGCCGTCAGCTGGAGATGCTCAAACAACGCCTGTAAGCAACGCCTTTGAGCTTTCTCAAAACAGGTTCGGGATTGAAGAACCTTCGTACGATGCATGATCATATGCACAAACGTAGGTTTCAGCAGGGGTCCTTCGGCCTTCCAACATGAAGAAGCTGCAGAAGCTGCAGAAGAGTAAAAGCGCAGGATAGTAGCACAGTCGTCGATTGTCGTGCACCTGTTTTTCTCATCACGACGCAGCAGCATTGTGGCAATTTAATCGCTTAACGGGCGAGTAATAAACCCCCTTGCATTAGCAGTCTCGTCTAATATTTCCCTTTCATTCTCGGCGTAACATTTGCAAGGTTATACCCCATATTAGTAATTTTCTCCAGTCTGAGGAAGACAAAAAAATGAACCCGGGGGCCACTTCTTCTCTCTAGTCTATCAACCCCGCGGGGGAGGGGAGGCCCGGAAGGTTCGAAAGGGGCAGATAGTGCTCAACCAGATTGGAAGGTTTCTAGTTGATGAACCATGAGTTTTTTGTTGAATGAATTGCGTACTGACACTGAGATCGCTGAAACAGCTTCATCAAGTGTGTTTTGTCGACAAATGCCGGTAATTGGAGTGCACCGGACGCAGCGCACGGCGGAAATTGCGTTGACCGGGATGTTGACGAGCGGAAAAAACAGACGCAATAATAAGGACGCTTCTTTTCATCATCATCTATCTACACCTTCATTCCATGTTTTTTTTCCCTCAAAGTACAACATGTGCCGGGCGTTGACTTATGAATCGCCCACCCGGTATACCTCTTTCCATGCCTCAGCTCTGTGGTTGTCGAGGGAAAGGTTACTTGTCGACTAGCGATGTTGTTTCTGTGCATTTGACGGCAACGTCAACCATGCCAATGCCTATGGGCTTCTCACGGCACCAATAAGCCGGTTATTGCTGGAGGAGAGTGAGGCATGGACTCATACTTTTGAGTCCCTTAGTGCACTACGCATTTTGTGACCGCTCATTGCTGTTGTTGCTGTTGTTGTTGTTATTGCAAGGGATGAACAATAGCACTTTGACTACCAACATGTGCGTCTCACATGAGGGCGACACCTATTGTTCTTGTTCAATCAAGTCAAATAGGCTGCGTCGATGCCCATGCTAGACGACCCCCGTGCTTGGTGTCATTCGTCGAAAAACAATAGGACACCTGCGGGCTCGTGCAAGCTTCAAGCCATGCAGTGCACACTCTCAACCTCCTCCAGTCGCCCGACAGACGACCTATGGGGCGTTAAAATGGTTGGAAGGTGTTCATTTACTCGACTAGATGCTCTGCACATCATCTGGGTCCCAACGCGATATGGCTCCTTCAACTTGACCGCGGGGTTATTATATTATCTTCCACATCGTTCATGACGTGCTCGACTCCAAGTTTTGGCAAGAATATTCTCACTGTCATGGTCAGGCCAGGAATATCATTATTTTGGGGCTGTAGCCATCTGGAGTTTTATCAGTTCCAACATGCACCAGGAATTTCAGCCGGATAAATCTGCAAGCCCTCCTCGTGGGATTCATTGGTACTCGCTTTTGACATTCATCACTCCAGGCCAGATTCCTCTCTTGTGCGGCGGGGTTATCGTCTCGATAGCCGCTGGAGGGGTGCAACCGATAGCCGGCTACTTTGTTGGAAAGATATTTGGAGCCATCTCGGGATATGACGATGGAGGAGACCATGCCAAGATGAGAGAGACAGTACAGCTGAATTGCATTTGTTTATGCGGTCTTGCTCTGATCTCGTGGGCTTTGCAAATCTTAGTAACAGCAGCTTGGATGATTTCTGGCCAGCTGGAAAGCCGGCGTCTTCGACAGCAGGTTTTTGACGCTCTACTGAACAAGGATATAGCTTGGTTTGATATGAAAGAAGGGGGTGTCCAAGCAGTTTTGGTACGCCTTCAGACGTATGCGATTCTAACAATTTTCCATGACTTCGCGCCACACTTCCTTTGCAATGACTGACAATCTAACAGGCAAATCAACGACATTCAAGAGAGCCTATCATATCCCCTCCCTGCAATCATTGAGGAATTTGCGCTTTGTATGGTCTCGTTAATTGTGGCAATGTCAACATCCTGGAAATTGACAATGGTGACTTTGTCGGTACTCCCACTTCTATCTTTTCCGTCGGCTCTTGTATCGACGAAACTCAATCAAGCAAATAGAGACTTTCAGGAGAACCTAAAGAAGGCCGCGAAATGTGCCATGGAAACAATCCAATCCATTGACACAGTTAAATGCTTTAATGCTGAGACGTATGAATACGATCGCTATGCTAATGCAATGACGTTGACTTTAAGTCCCTGGATACGGGCGTCGAGACTCATGTCCATCGTGGGTGCATGTGGACAGCTTTTCTACTACAGCATCTTCATCGTCGCATTCTGGTATGGGAATCATATGGTCGCTTCACAACAAGTGACTGCCGCAGATGTAGTCACGACATTTTGGGCTGCCTTTTCTGCTATGGGTTCGTTCGGCTCCATCATGCCGAACATCATGGAGATGAAGACCGGTCAAGTATCTGCCGCATTTCTACTGGATTTGATTCTTGAAAACCAGGATTTGCAAGCCAGTTCTGGTCACAACGTTGTGCCAGAAGAGTGTCATGGTGATATCATATTCAATGATGTAAGCGCAATGTTCTCGATGGCTTTTGATGGCAGGTACACAGACTAACCTACCACCCCCACTCGTAGGTATCATTCCATTACCCAAGTCGGCCTGGCATTTCTATTCTCGACAAAGCCTCGTTATCGATTGATGCGGGAAGACTGACCTACATCGTAGGTCCCAGTGGTGCTGGGAAAAGCACAATTGGTAGTCTCCTTGTTGGCTTTTATCGTGCTTGCTCTGGATCCATCACCCTAGACGGTATTAGCCTCGACGATATATCGCTGAATTGGCTCAGAGAGAATGTTACTCTTGTACAGCAAAAAACTGTCCTCTTCAAAGAAACACTCCTCAGGAATATTGCTCTCTGTTCTTCCAAACCCACCGAAGCCTCGCTGTTTGACATTCTGGAGTGCGTCAGGTTCGCCTCGCTCAACGAAGTTATCGAAGACCTACCAGCTGGGCTGTACACTCATGTCGGCCTTGGCGGCACGTCTCTCAGCGGTGGCGAAGCTCAAAGGATAGCCCTTGCGCGCGCCAGGCTTCGAGATTCTCCTATCCTCATACTCGACGAGCCGACGAGTGCGCTAGACTTCACCACGAAAACCACAATTATGAAGGGGATACGTGACTGGAGAAAAGGCAAGACAACAATTGTTATTACGCACGACCTTACCCAGATTGACGACGATGACGTCGTCTACGTGGTGGAGGGTGGGAAAGTTACAAAGCGAGAAAGAAACCAGGGAGTGGATTATTCCTTGGAGGTGGCGGCAAGGAGCTCTGAGAGGTCGACGATGGGATCGCCCGCGGTCTCAAATGGACGACGCTCTCTAAGAATGAACCGAGATGATTTTCTTGACAATTCGTACCTTCATTATTGGCGATTTGCGCGGCACAGCGTACCTAACGCTCCTTATACTGCGACTACGTCAACCACGACGTCATTCTCTGACAATCATTCCCCCAATCTGACAGAGTCACCCGGACAGGCGCGAAGACGACGAGCGAGGCAGGTAAAGACGGCGAGTGCGATCATTCCGCAGGCCAATCGACCAGCTTCTTTGTACAATGCCTTGCGGGACTCGGGGATACCTTTTGAAAGTGATTCAGAAGCCAGACGCTTGGAAAAGATCTCGCGTTTCCTGGGTGAGCCTATCGGTCACTATAACAATAGGAGTCCGAGTCTTGACATCAGGCGCCGTGTTGATGGTTTCTCGCCAAAGACACCCTTGGTCAGTGGTGGAGTAAACATGATGACACCGCAAGCAGAGGGCACCCTCCCTGAATTCACGCAGGTCTCACCGGACGAAGAGTACATGTCACTGGCTCAGATCATGAAAACCATACCAGATGCATTAGACACACGACATCAAATCATCTTATTCCTAGCACTCTTGTGCGTTGCTATCCATGCAGCTACGGCTCCAGTTTTCTCACATCTCTTTGGCAAATTGCTCGGTACGTTTTCAGACAAGTCCCGGGGCACCGCAGATGTGCAGATATGGTCTGTGGGCATCATCGTCGTTGCTGTTATTGATGCTGTAGCTCATTTCTGGATGGTGTATCTCTTGGAATACATCGCGGCTGTATGGGTGAATAAATATCGAGAAGACGCAATGTACGGCATGCTACGACAGCCGAAAGAATGGTTTGAGAGTAAAACGAACAAAGTGGCTAGCTTGAGCATGACGCTTGATCAGTATGGAGAGGAAATGAAAGGACTGCTCAGCAGGAGCGCTACCAGCATTTTCACTGGTGCGCTGATATTGATTATAGGGACTATATGGTCTCTTGTCATCTGCTGGAAGTTGGCATTAATCGGAATGTCTTGCGGCCCCGTGTTGTTTCTTGCAACGAGGTTGGATTTGAGAGTCAATGGAGTATGGAACAATAGATACAATCAAGCAAGTGAGGCCGTGTCGGATGTCTATATTGAAACCTTTGCTGACATCAGGACCATTCGGGGATTGGCCTTGGAGTCATACTTCCGAGGAAAGCTGGACCGGTTCAG
>JAGYHZ010000282.1:0-12800 GCA_024244195.1 Ascosphaera aggregata | reverse complement strand
TTCTCTTCTTCGGGTTCCTATGCAGATGTGCATCTCTCTGTGGAGGGGGTAATTTTGTTTCATCATAAATTTCTTCGCGTTCTTCTTCTTTTTCTTCTCCTTCTTCTCCTTCATCCTTCACTTCTATACCATGTCGATTTTTCCGTATTTCTGGATCATTTGGTACGTCATTGACAGGTAAAGCAGCACCCGGGTGTATCTCAGAACGAGCTTCCTCAGTCTGAATGCCAGCGCCCGAAAGCATCTCCGTAGCGATTTTATCAATGTACTGTAAAGCTTCAACGCGATCTTGTTCCCGCCCAGATTGGATATGATCGCTATGCTGAGATGTTGGTATGGACATTGAAAGTATCGGACCTTGAACACTCTCCGTAATTACTATTCTGTCAGAAGCATCATTCAATGATGCTGTGCCAGGATCTCGTCTGGTACCCCTGAGATTTCCTGCCCACCATATTCCCACCTCCACACCTCCCTTCCCACGTGCAATTAGCAATTTGATCATCCACCAACCGATGCAAATGCCAACCCATAGGAACCGGCGAATGACAAGCCAGGCAACAGTGATCAACAGTAACCTGAAGCTAGTGAGCAGGTACCAGGTATCGCTCTTTTGACTCTGCATAAGAGTTCTCAAGACACTTTTTGTGGATTTTAAGATGCTGTCAAGATCGGCGTAGGAACCGCCGAGAGATTCAAGTGCGGCGGTGGATTGGGCTAGGGTTTCGGAGGCGAAGTGGGAGGTTGAGAGGGAGGAGGTGAGGAGGGAGTGGGTTCGACGGAGAGAGGAGGTGATGTCTGATGAAGTTGTGGTTAGGATGTCTGAGGAGGTGAGGTGTCTCTGCTGTTTCTTTGGGCGTGTAGATGTGAATGTTGATGATGTGGTGGGAGGGTGTGAATAATACTGTGAGAGATCTTGGGTTGGTGGTGGTGAGTATGTAATTGATGTAGTGGGATCGCAAGCAGCAGGTGAAGTCCTGCTGAGAAGGGATCGCCGTTGATCACGGCGGAGGGAGTCGACTGCGCGTTTAGCAGTGACTTCGGCTTTGCGAAATGCAGCACGAGCTCTGTATCGAAATGATTCAATTAGTTATCTTTTTTTTTCCTCCCTTTCCTTTCCTTTCCTTTCCTTTCAATGAGTTGATGAGTCAATGAGGTCAATGTCGGTCAGCTGTAAGCATAGGTTCGTTCACTTTCTTACCGATCGAAATCTTTACCAATCAAGGTGATGAGTGCAGGTAGGGAAGTCTGATCTTGAGGATGCTCTGCTTGACTGGAGAGATGGCGATGAGAAAGATGGCTTTCATCATTCCGATAATGCTGTCCTCCTTGATCTTGTTTTTGTTCTGCATCATCTCCCACAGCTGCTTCCCCTCCCTTCCTCCAAGCAGCAGCAGCAACCAAATGCAACGGACTCTTTGCACCACCACCACCACCACCACCACCATCATCATCATCTTCATCATCATCATCATCATCATCATTACCATCAGCATATAACCCCTTAGTTAAATCCCATTCAACCCTTAGAAGCTCAAACAATTCATCATCCTCATGCAATCGAACACGTATTTCGGAAGATAGGTTAAGACGAGCATTTTCCTGGTTTTGGATATGTCTGTCTTGATTGATGATTGGGTTAGTGCAAGGGGAGACGAGATCTTGAAGCTGGTTGATGAGGAGGAGAGTATGCGAAATGGAAGAATGTAGGGAGTTGAGACGGGATGAGAGGGTGTCAGTCATGGTGATGAGTTTTGTGGAGATATTCAATCTCAATCTAACGAAGAAGAAGAAGAAGAAGAAGAAGAAGAAGAAGAAGAAGAAGAAGAAGTCTAGTCAAGTGAAATGTGATTCGATTTGAATTCAATCTACCTTAATCCTTGTCCATACTTTTCTAAAGAACGATAATGTCAATTGATAGAGTTGGGTTGATGTTGATTTGCCGTAATTATTTTATATATATTTATTTTATTCTCCGCGGAGGAGAGGAAGAAGAAGAAGAAGAAGATCAAGATCAAGGTTATTGATATTGGTAACAGAGAGCCAACTTTATCATTATTTATATACTCGGGAAAAAGTCGTTCGTTAAACAGTATCACAAGAGCTAACTCGAATACATTTCAATTTCATCGCACGGGAGGGAATAGAAGGAAGGGTTTGAAGGAGGAGATATAATTCATTGACTTGGTATATGCTATCTACAAGAGTGAGTGAGAGGAATATGGGCCATCTTCCGTCATCATTATTCAACCAACTTTGGTTTCTTTTCTCTTGTTAATATCTTTTTCTTTAATTCCTTTTTTTCCTTCTGATCAGTGCTTCCTCTCTCAACAATATCCTTCCTACGCACTCAATTCACACCGTTCTCTCCATCGGCACGGCCATGCAGGCTGTTACTCACACTGCTACAAACACCAAGGACACTGTCGGCCAGCAGTCCGGAACATATCAAGTGTGAAGTACGTTACTTGGAGAGAGGCAGCAAGGAAGTTCCAGAGATTGTTGTGGGGTTCAAGACTGGGGAGGAGGTGAGGTTTGATTTCGGAGGGGGGGAAGATGGAGGGCACGGAGAAAAGACGATGAGCAAGAAGAAGGTCAGGGTGAGAGATGTCGTGGAGGAGGTTTGCAGGGTTGGAAGGAGGATCGAGAGAGAGGAGAGTTTGAAGGGGAACTGAAGCAGTATATGAAGTGATGTTGGATTGTGATGAAGACTTGATGATATTCAATCACTCTGTGTCACTCTGTACATACGAACAAACGAACAAGAATGCAACCCATCTGACACCCATTCCTTGATACTTGATCTACCGTTGTTCCAACTCGGATCATTTCTTCTCGTCCTTCTTCTCTCTTTCTACCACCAACTTCTCCAGTTGATAGAATCGTGATATCAGAGTCTGTCTTTGCATCATCCTCAACTCCTTTGCACCGTAATCCAACAATTCCTTCAACTTTTCTGGATCATTGACGGAGGAGTTTTCACGAAAGGCATCGCATGTTCGCCGCTTAGCGTACTCCCTGAAGTTGTATGCAGTGAAATTGCGAGACTGACGAAGGAGAGACCGTAGCTAAAAGAATGCTAATAGTCAGAAAGATGGCAGAAGAAGAGAGATGAAATGCACCAGATATCAGATTAACACCGTACCAAAGATCTTGCCTGAAAGGCAGAGTCAGCAACAGCTGGGATGGACATGGATGTGAAGAGGAGGAAGATTGAGAATGGGAGAAGTGGTGTGATTTCTTGATTTTCTTCTTCTTCTTCTTTTTCGTCTTCCTGTTTGTCTTCTTCTTCTTCCTCCTCCTCATCATCCTCATCATCCTCTCATCCTCTCATCCTCCTCTCTTGTATCTTCCACTCTGATCCTGCCTTATCTTTCCTGTATCTACGTAGTTCTCTCTATAATGCAGAATCATTCAGTATATCAGTAACCACATCGGGTATAGTGTGGTAAGAGTATAAGGTGGATTACATCAGACTAGTACTGATTAGGAATAGTACGGGTGGGGATTATATGTGTCCAGTAATTGGGTACGTATCTCACATCTCGCATCTCCGCCGAGATTAAATGTTGGTTCAGAGGAAGAGGAAGAGGAAGAGAGGAAGATGATAAGTATGAGAAGAGAAGAGAAGAAGAGGAAGAAAAAGATAAAGATTCATCAAATCGAATCAATTGAACCAATACCATTCATCTGTATCTAGCATACTCAAATGAATCCTTCATCGATACTCTTCCGGCAGCAGCAGCAAAAACTGTCGTCCATTTGGCCGCATACTCGGCTTCAATTTACGGAATCAAAAATTGCTGCAGCAACTGTGAAGGAAAAGACTGATTATCATTCTTCTTCTTCTTCTTCTTCTTTTTCGCCTTTCTCTCCGTTCATCATCACTACCAAAACCCCCATGTTCAGTCGAGGAGGCTCTTTTGCACCATTCAGTTCATCTTCTTTTCCCTTTTCTGCCAAGATGGCTTCCACCGCCAAACTCCCTTTCCATATTCGCGCTTCTCCTTCTCCTTCTTCCTCTTCTTCTTCCTCTGCTTCTTCTCTCAATCCTCTCTCAATCTCTTCCTCCCGTCTCTCTCTTTTCTCTTCTCACTTTCACTCCTCTTCATCTCCTGCATTCATCCCTACCAGACACATCGAC
This sequence comes from Ascosphaera aggregata, assembly GCA_024244195.1. NCBI lineage: Eukaryota > Fungi > Ascomycota > Eurotiomycetes > Onygenales > Ascosphaeraceae > Ascosphaera > Ascosphaera aggregata. Next base: position 8,656 of record JAGYHZ010000282.1, on the reverse strand, counting down.
AAGATGTCTACCTCTGGTTACTCTGTTCGCAAGATTGGCGCCCCAAATACCCTCGATTTCCGCGCCTACATCGAGAAAGATGGTCATCCGATCTCTGCCTTTCACGATGTTCCCCTATACGCTAATGAAGAGAAGACTATTCTGAATATGATTGTTGAAATTCCTAGATGGACTAATGCAAAGTTGGAGGTATGAAGGAGACTTTGTACTGCGGGTGATTAAGAAAGCGAACAAGAAGAGAAGAGGAGAGAAGAAAAAAAAAAAAACAATCAATCAATCAATCAATCAATCAACTAACCAGCAACCCATCATCACCCACTTCAAACAGATCTCCAAGGATGAATTCCTCAACCCCATCAAGCAGGACATCAAAAAGGGCAAACTGCGCTATGTCCGTAATTGCTTCCCTCACAAGGGTTATCTCTGGAATTACGGTGCCTTACCCCGCGTGAGTATCATCTCCCTTCCCTTTTATCGCACCCGCTTCTTATCTTGCTCTACTCTCGCTAAAGTAGCATTTTCCCACAGACCTGGGAAGACCCTAACTCCGTTCACCCTGAAACTAAAGCAAAAGGCGACAACGACCCCCTCGACGTCTGCGAAATCGGTGAACTAGTCGGCTACACCGGCCAAATCAAACAAGTCAAACCACTCGGTGTCATGGCCCTGCTTGACGAAGAAGAAACTGACTGGAAAGTCATTGTCATCGACATCAATGACCCCTTGGCCTCGAAACTAAACGACATTGAAGATGTTGAACGCCACCTCCCCGGTCTCCTCAGAGCCACCAACGAATGGTTTAGAATCTACAAGATTCCCGACGGTAAACCCGAGAATCAATTCGCTTTCAGCGGCGAGTGCAAGAACAAGAGATACGCCTTGGAGGTCATCAGAGAGTGTGCTGATGCTTGGGAAAAATTGGTCGCCAAGAAGAGCGCTAACCCAGGAATTTCTCTCGACTGTACCACCTCTGAGGATGATTATGCTGATCTTGCCCAGGTCGCTGCCATTCCTGCTGGTGAAGAGTTGCCACCTGCTCCTATCGATCCTACTGTTCATAAGTGGTTCTTCATTTCCGGTTCTGCCGTCTAAATGAAGGAATCGACCAGAGGATTTTTCGAAAAGAAGATTCACTTGAGAACTAGAATTAGAGGAGACAAGAAAATAACTACCAGAATTGAATATAATCAAAACCTGCCAACTCTCCAACATGGATATCCTCCAGTATAGTCAAATCTGAACAGTCCTTTCATCTCCATCTCCTCCTCCCCTCCTGCGAATACAATGTAAGACAGTCCAAATCATCCCATTATAATGACCTTCTCGCCTATATCCTCTCCCTTAACCAATCCGGCAACACCTCATCTTCAACACCACGCATCATCTTATTGAACTGCTCCATCAGAGTGAGCGTGAGAATCTGTTGAGACATCCACCCCCTGTGTCAGCCGTATCCCTTCAGAACATCACAGCTCCAATAACATCTCAATTTCAGGGGTAACAGTCTCACCGTATGAGGCAGAATCCTAGCCAAATGCGCCACATATCCCTTATACAACGCCATGACGCCTTCCGTCCTGACAACCTTTGACAAACAATCAAAGACCCTCTTATACAGATTACCCCGCTGATTATACAATCTCGCCATGATCGTATCCGGCGGATGCATAACGCAACAAACCACAAACCCCGCCAGCGCACTGCATGCTAGGTGAAGGCCAAGCCCCATCCTTCACAACGTCAATCTTCATCAACTGTCCTTTTGCCAGAAAATAAGTCGGTAGTTGTACCGAACTTCCGAATCCCGTCCTGACCATCGCAGCTCCTATCCCGCGGTACAGTCCATTCACGACGCCTTCACTTTTCAAAACCTGTCCGAATCCGTCGATCGCACTGTCATATGCGAATTGTGTGCCGACTGGATTCGATGGTGAAAATGACTGTAATCGTGTCTTGACTAAGAAGAATGGTGATCCCATCGCTGCGCCGATAATCCCTGATGAAGCCCCTGCCGCCACGTTCACGACCGGAGATTGTTCTGCAGAGTCGGAGAGGAAGAGAGAGGAGAGAGAGGAGCGAACTGGTTCATAAAACCCGAAACGCGATCCCTTCAATAAGAGTTGATAGACGTACTTGGAATAGTTGTCATGGCGTCAAGCGAGTTTCCAGTACGAATGCAGTGGGCAGATCAGATGCGATTGCAACTCACAACGGTGTTTAGGCCCCTGAACAACCCCCTGGCACCTTCATGTCGCACAATAACTCCAACACCATGAAAAACCCCCCGATAAGACTTTACAAATCCGTATGAGGATTTCGACTGCAATTCGCCCTGAAGTTGGAGGCTGTTTGATAATATCTCCCTCTCCCTGAATCAATTCTCCCCTTCTTTCTATCACCTACCAATTTGATCCCACCCAGCTCTGACTTACCGAATCTTAACCGTCTCAAACGGATGTGTCACGGTTACAGCACCACATGCTGCGGTACCACCAGCTATGAAGCTCCTAAATCGCCGGATAGAAAGAGGAAGAGGAGAGGTGAAAGAAAATTAGACTCTGTCTGCTTGCATTCGATGGCCCGCGCGCAATCTTAATTGCCTACCCTGTTGTTGTAGACATTGCTTTCTCCCTGCTAATCATTTGATCCGGCTTGCTGCCCTTTCTTCAGGTCGGCGAGTTAAAGTAGGGGTAAAGTTATCTAGGAACAAGCCCAATATCCAGAAGTCAATTGACAATGCTAGTAGGTTGGAATATGAGGAGGGAAGGAAAGAAAAAAGGAACAAGATAGACCAGCTTGCATCAACTTTCCCTGGTCGCAACGAACGTTTATTTCTCTCCCTTTTTTCCCCTTCCAGGCCCAGAGCGTCCCGTCACCGGCAGCTCATATCTTGTAGCTGTCTTCACCTTGCGACTCCGCTAACCGAAGCGATTGCCAACGGGAGGAAGAAAAAATGAGACAGCCATTCCTGCTTGCTTGTGAGGGAAAGATGGTATTTAAGTGAGAATGAAAACTGAGTACTCCAATCAGTTAGATTGCAAGTGGAGACTTGACATTGTTCATCCCTGTCATTGTCAAGCGAATCGGATTTCATAGTCAACTCAGATGTGGTCGAGTTGATTTGCATCAAAGGATGCTTGAGGAGGAGGAGTAGCGAGGTTATCTTATCGTATCTATTATACAGCATATAATCTAATCATATCTAATCAATCACATCAGCTAACGATAAGCATAAAATTATAATACGAACAACTTAATGACGGATTATGACAGCTTCTCCAACAACCGTCGCTATCTTCCTCAGAATGCACTGAACAGCAATACTTCTCCAGGCAGCAAATCAGCCTCACACTCAGCTTCAACTCATCCTCATCTCATCGCCGCGATTAATCACATCATTCAGACGGGGCAATGGTCGAGTCGTCAGCTTCTACCCTTCCTACACATCCTTTAGGTCCAACCGCTAAAGTATCAGATGTTCTCTCGACGTATCGTCCTACAAAGGTCAGAACATCTCTCAGTTTTTATTCGATGCAGTCCAGCTCTCCCTCTGACTTCTGGCTCAGGTCTTTCGTCTATCTGCAACTACGAGTTCATCATCTGCAACATCTTCTCGTCCTCCAAAAGCTTCATCATCAGCATCGTCATCATCTTCATCCTCGTCATCTCACATAACTGCTCTCGATTTTGACGACCAAGGGGACTTCCTCGTCAGCTCCTCCACCGATGAATCACTACAAATTTACAATGTGAAAGAAGGTCATATATCTCAGACCATTCTCTCCAAAAAATATGGCTGTCATCTGCCTCGTTTCACTCACAGCTCTACCCAATTGTTATACGCCAGCACCAAAGTTGACGATGCATTGCGCTTACTCGACCTACAATCCGAGCAGTACTTACGATATTTTTCCGGTCATAAGGGGAAAGTGACCAATGTTACTCTCTCACCCGGATCAGATGGTTTTTTGACTTGCGGAAGGGATGATATGGTAATGTTGTGGGACCTGTCAAGTCGAAATGCCCAAGGTAAACTCCGCGTATCAACACCATACCTCGCCGCATTCGATCCTTCGGGTTACGTGTTCGCCATTGCTAGTCAATCAACTGCTTCCATTTTGCTGTATGACTTTCGCAACTTTGACAAACCTCCATTTGCAATTTTTGACATCGCTCCATTTGAAGATAGGTACTTCAACTCCAACACAAAATCTCGAGGGCGAAGTGCTTGGAATAAAATAGATTTTTCCAATGATGGGAAATTCATTCTCGTACCTAATGACTGGGGTGGGCATTATTTGCTCGATGCATTCGACGGCACGCTGAAGGCTTTCCTCTCTGGTAAATCTGGACATACAGGCCGCAGACTCGCACCTTCGACTTCACCCGTTGCTAGCGCAAGGGGTGACGTCCCTGTCGGACAGGGTGACACAACCTTCTCCCCAGATGGACGCTACGTCATTGGCGGCTCTGGTGGACATGCACCTGATGATCCTGCTGAACTTCTTGTCTGGGACTTGACCGGCCAGGTGGATGCCAATCTCGTGCTCAAACCCGCGTTCAGATTACCTGCTACTGCTGCTCTTACCAGCGGGGGAAGCGCTGGCGCAGGAAGTGCGATCAGAGTCGGCCGGCCTGTAGTCACTGTGATGAATCCTAGGTATAACATGCTGGCGACAGCGGATAAAGAAGTGGTTTTTTGGGTACCTGAAGAAGTTGGTGCATCTGCTGGCTCAGCTAACTCTGCTGCGGGAAGTGGGAATGCTGGGGGAAGCACGCCTGCTACTGCAGGTGGGCAATAGAATTGGCTGCAATGTTAAAGCGTTGATTTCGGTGTAATTGGCTCCTTCCCTTTCTTGATATGTATGTATGTATGTATACTCTCCGAGAGGTCTACGCAACCACAGACAAACGGTACCCCATGAGACCGAAGTCCCCCGCCCGTCCTAACTAAGTCTTCCGCTTTCTTCCTCCCTTTTTTCCAACCTCACTTATGCAATCAATTCTCCTCCTTTACTTCTTCCAAGTCTTTCTCACCCTCCTGGGTTCGAGGCCTCTCAATGTCAGCACCCTTGGTGATATAGCTCCTCGCAACATCCGTCGCCCATAGCATCGGGCCCCGTAGACTTTCACCAGTGTTGTTCATATGTCTGTCTATTGCTAATTGAATTTCCTTCGCCGTGACTCTGTTACTCGTCACAGTCATCATACCTGTAGCCCAGGGATATAAGAATACGCTGTGGTTGATGTCTGGAAGGGCTATTTTTGCTGCCATAGGTGCCAGGAATGGCTCTTCGCGAGATACCAACAGCGGCTGACGCGCTGCTTTCAAACCAGCAGCGAAGGCGCGGGAGATGGTATCCTCGGTATCTTCAATGATCTTTACCGGAAGATGGAGATCAGTCGGGATCTCGTAATCGGAAAGCTTTTGCAGCCGTTCCCGTCTTTCGTCCGAACTCAACGACTCAATCTCATCAGCATTGGCTTCTTCCCTTCCCTTAACGCCAGTCCATCTCTCAAGAAATAATGCTGTCCGCTGCATCTCTCCAGCTGTAGCCATGGTTGCAGCTATACTGCAGTATCGCTCGGCTGCTTCGTAAGTACAGAACAGCTGCCTATCCTTGACTATAGGGAACAATTGCGTCATGAGCAACGAGTGTTGTTTCTCCTCCTGAATCTGTGCTTTGATCGCGGGTGCGTAATTGACGGTCTCGGGTGGATTCTTCAGATGCGTGATGTCGCTCACTAACCCTATCAAGATCGTACAATCAAGATTGAGCTCATGCGAGAGCAGCTTGTACGGATCGGGCATCATCTTGTTAAGAGCAGTTGAGAAAGGACGTGGTGCGACATCCGGCGCATTGCGCATAGCGACGCTATCAGTGGTGCGTACATCGATCCCCAGCTTCCGAATCTCGCGCAGTATACTGTCAACTATTGGGTCCGTCCCCTCCTCTAACTTGGGACAAAAGAATCGGATGCGGGGTGTCTTGTAGCGAACTCGATTAACGGGAGCTGCTTTGCCGAACTGCACAGCAAATTTCAAGAGATCAGGAAGTTCATCGTCCTCGTCAATAGTGCGTAGGAAGCGAGGGACCCAGCCGCAGTGAATGTCATGGAGGAACTTGTTTATTGTCGGGGATTCATACCCGACGTCTTCTTCATCTAGTTGTTCGTTCTCCGTACCCGGTGTTGTAAAGTCATCGGGGGTGGCACCGATCTCCGTCATGGCCCGGATGATGCGGTGATTGTTCGTATTTGAAATTTTGACCCATTGCAAGTGGTTGTCGCAAACGATGTCAACAGTGGTTTCTCGCTTGACGAAAGCGTAATCTTCCTCACTCTTTTTCAATTCACGCTGCTCGTCAGCAGAAATTGCATCGAGACTCCATATCCGCCAGGGACCCCAGATCTTGCCATGGGTTCCAATCTGCTTCCTGGGCGGTGATTTCGGCGGATCAGGTGCATATTGTCTTCGCCGTGCGATAGCTGCAGCGGAAGGTATATGTTGCTGTGACGGTTTGTATCGCTTCTCATACCAGTAGAACTTCTTGCATAGGGCAGTAACATTGTTGCATTCTGACCTAGCGGTATCCCAAACGGCGTGGTAGAATAATACATTTGAGGATGACACTTTCTGTGCTATCCGGTGGTCAATTTCTCGCATTTCCTGCAACTCAGCGTCAACCTCTTCCCCATTTTCTATCATTTCATTCAAAGCCCATTGGCGCCGCGCATTATCCAGTGCTTCATTCAATTGCTTATTCAGAAATCGCTTTTCGGGATAGTATCTGTTTCTGAATCCAGACGTCTCAACGTAAGCGTCACGGTGGTTTCTGCTGGGATTACACCGCGCGTCAAAAGGGTGATAATGAGGTCCCTCGCCAGCCTTCAGACGACGGTCACACTCTGCGCGTAACAGCTCATGTTCCCTATAGACTGCGTCATATTTTCGTAGGAGGCCTTCAGCGACCTCCATCGATTCATTTGGAACCTCGCGGGCACGACGAGCCGCTTCAGCGGCTGCAGCTGCAGCTGCTCTTTCTTCGCGCCTGCGCCTTGATTTCTGCAAAGGGGTTTCGGCTGGTTTTGGAGGAGCCATTGTGGCAATGAATTTGAGAAGATGAGCTGAAAACACAGGGAAGTCTGAATTGACTCTCACTTGATTCCCCCGAGGTTGGATGTGCTGCTGCGTTCCTCGTGCACAACTGGGCGTTTACAGAAGTTCAATTGCGATGCATCTTGGTTCCACTGCTCCAGACCGCGATAGTAGTGGCAACAAGAGGAGGCAGTTGCGACACAAAGTGATGGGTTCCGCAGCGCAATCAGGGTAATCACGTCAAGAGGTTCTTTGCTGGTCCGGTGGGGATGATGACGACCGCGTCAACAGAGACGTGGATGTTAGGTTCGTCATTCTTGAAGGCTGTAGAATAACTTCAATACCAAAGAACCCGCTGGCGCTCCTCTGAAGTGTCTTCCACGTATGCGATCACCCTCAAACCCGAGCTCTGGTACTAAGTAGTGACGAGAGACTGTTGACGTCAATTGGTAGACGAAAGTAGTGGTACCGTAGGTGACGGGTAACCAAGGTCGAGTGGGAGCAAACAGAGTGTCCTTGTCTTGCCATTGAAAATCTCATCAAGCAAAGACGAATAACCTGCTTCTGATGATGGGTGTGAGAAGTCCCGTCAGAGCTATTGGAGGAGGAATTGCGATCGAAATAGATGTGATTAACTGCATGTACTATTACACACCTCACAAAGCAATTAAGGCGTCAACTGTTCCGGGACACACCTTTCGATCGACATCTCACTCAATCACACGCTACGCCCGAAGATCACTAGCAATCGTACAATTCATACTTACGCATCGCAGTTCTCAACGGATCGACCAGCGCGATTCAGTGGTCAAGTCCGTAGCCCCAGTACATTGACCTGCGTCGAAGCAAGTCTCCCCCCTCCACACTCATAACAACCCACAAATGATATTCAAAAGGCTCATATGGATGAGTACCGGAAGCATGTTGAATGTCAATCCAGGTACTATTTGCCATATCCAGTCATGCTAGACGAGACAGTATTGGCGGCGTCATGCGTTAAGAAAAAGGCTGCAAGCCATAAACAAGTAGCCACAAAGATGCTAAATGCCCCATTCGGATTGATTATGGCTACTTAGATTATAAACATCATATATATCATAAGATATCATGCTTAATGATGAACATTACGCTTGTTTTGTCTTTTCGGCGTTGCGTCGTCGTCGCGGACGATGCTCTCCTGCGGATGTGGACAGTTTACCTCGGATTAATATATTGCCGTTCATATCCAAAAAGTTCTGATCCGCATTGCTCCAACTTCTACCCATCAGTCGTAATAAATCAGTTTAACCCATCATATTAAGTATTTGAATCACTCCTTCGTCGGTTACCTCTGAAATCTTGATTCTGCTCCAGCTGTGGCTCTCTTACGGACTCTGATCACATCGAGGTCCCATTCTGCTTTGTACTGCTCCCGTGCTCGAAAGTAGCGATACATCTATCGAAGCAGTGATTATGGCTGCGGAACAACGGAAATTGCTTGAGCAGCTCATGGGAGGTATGTCATGCTATGGCTTGTTAATGCCAATGTAATCCAATCATGGTTCCTCATGGTCATCA
>JAGYHZ010000281.1:0-12821 GCA_024244195.1 Ascosphaera aggregata | reverse complement strand
CCCTCGGTAGACTGGAATCTGATGAAGACAAGGACATTGTTATATAGCCAAACTTCTTCTTGCATTTTCACATTCTCAAGGGAATTAAATGATCCGCTGGTAAAAGGGAAGATGAACGAGCGCTGTGCAAGTGTTGGTACCTTGAGCTCTAGGAGTGGAAGATGCACACTTGTCCAGTCAAGAGGAAGTCATGTATTTGGCTCATTGGAGGGTCACCATTTGTTCGTACTTCTGCCCCTTAACTCTTGCTATGGCCGGAAACTTCCCTGAACATCGCCAATGCTTTCTCTCTACTCTTTGCATGGTCAACAAGGGGCTTTGGATAACCGTTCGCTTCTGCCTCTTTCGAAAGTCCACGATGATAAGGGTCGTGGATTGCTTTTGAGCCCTTGATGCTAGCAAGTTCCGGTACCCAACGACGTATGTAGTCGCCATCTGGATCAAACTTCTCACTCTGAGTTACTGGATTGAAGATCCGGAAGTATGGTTGAGGATCGACGCCTGTACTCGATGCGAAACCCCAGCCACCATGATTCGATGCGAAATCACCATCAATTAGAGTACTCATGAGATACTGCTCCCCCAATCTCCAGTCGATAAGGAAATCTTTACACAAGAACGAGGCGACAATCATGCGTGCGCGATTATGCATCCAGTGGTCGGTATTCAATTGTCGCATTGCTGCATCGACAATGGGCACTCCGGTCTTTCCTTCGCACCAAGCTTTGAACAGTTTCTGATCGTAGTCCCACGGAATATTTGTAAACTCTATATGGTATGCCTTGTTCATACTATTTGTCATTAGAGGGGGTTTCCATCGTAGTAGCAAAGTTTAATATACGTACCAAATAAAAGGCCAATGGACGAGAACATGTTTATAGAAATCGCGCCACGCCAATTCGCTGACCCAGTCCATCTCCCCTGACCTACTATCATCCAGTTGATCCTCGTTCAACTCCTTCGCCGTTTTGGTTGCATAGCGAGTGCTCAAGATGCCAGATGTAAAGTAAGGGCTAAGCTGAGATGTCCCATTGACAGCGATAAGATTTCTGTCTTCCTCGTACCTCTTACCCTTTCCCTTCAAAAAGTTTTCGAGGCGTTTGATAGCATTTTCCTCCCCTTCTGGGAAGGTCTTTTCAAGATGCTGCTTATCTTCTACCGGCAATCGTTTGTTTTCGGGCGCCTCAGGGATCTTGCAGCTGAAGAGGTCTTTGTACTCATCACGAGCTTTGCCGGGATTCTTCTGCGGAGTGGGTGCAAGTTCTAGAGTTTCAGGATGCTCATGTAGAAATGTAACCCACGATTGAAACCATGGCTTATAGACCGCATACATTCTGCCTGTACGACTGACCAGCTCTTCGGGCTTGACGGTACAGGCATCGTGGTCCACCTCAAATCTGATTCCTTCTTTCGCGGCATCTAGCACCAGTTTAGCATCGCGGCGCAGCTCATCGACTTCATATTCAATGTTCCCGAAGAGGTGATTTGAACACCATTTCTTGCACAGCCCAATCAGCCGGGAAGGAATCTTATCACGTCTAGGCTGCGTTTCCATGTACAGGGGAATATCCAACTCGTCTAGACTTGCGTGCAGCGTCTTCAGTGACCGCAAAACCAGGTCTGTACGAGCTGGGCTGATGATGTGAGCTGTCAAGTCCTCTGGAGAAAGAATGTAGAGGCAGATCAGGGGCACATCATTCTCCTTTGCAGTTTTGTATGCTTCTGCTAAACCGTGATTGTCGCGAAGCCTCAAATCCGACTTGAACCAGTGTATAACGCACTTTCCAGCTTTCACTCTTGACACATAGCTTTTTACTTGCTTTTTGGCACGTTCCAACGTTTCAAACGGACGTTCAATCTTGTTGTCATTATAGGCTTGACAACGCTCGTTGCTCATTTCAGGGGGATAGAATTGGCGAAGAACAATCCCAGATTTCTCGGTATTATCAGCATTGAGACTGAAACACTTGTCATTCTTGACATTGTTTGAAGCGGTGGCAGCTCGCTTGCCACTGTTTGGACCACCAAAAGACTTGCGCTTAAAGGGCATTTTCAAACGTTTGTTGCATGACGTCAGCGCTTCACTTCACAAAATGCACTGCGAGCGAAGTCATATTCGATCCCCTTATACTCGGCAGGACTTCTGATACTGATACGTGGTTTGCTGCTCCTCGATCCGCAGCCAGAAGCTAGAGAGATGAATCATCCTGATGCCACGAGATGAGGCTTTGATTACGTTAAATAAGCTCAACGTCAAAGTTTAGGGTTTCCAACGCAGAGTTCAGTAAACTGGTGTCCATCGCAGAGTGATTTTCTAAAACCATTTAGACATCCATACTGGAGACCGGGAGATTGCTGCCGCTCATCGATTAGCAACGTGAAGACTTCAATACTTCCTGCCTGAAGCATGGAAGGAAAGCAACGTGCTTCTAGGAGATGAGATGGATGATTTAACATGATAGAACTGATATAACCTTGATTTGAATTAGTGAATTACTTTCGACTTCAGGTGAGCCTCGTTTCTCTCTATTGCTTGCCTGCCTTTGGAATTGTTTTCATGATCCTTCTGACATCACGTCGTAGTCTCTTGCTGTTTGAAGCATGTACTACGTAGTATGTTGTCGAGTAGATGTAATCGTCTCCTCTCCCTTTCTCCCTCCCATCGCTTGACGTTGTCCGGATAATTGTGGGTCTGCGGAAAGGACGTCATTGCAGGTAGCTGAGTACACCACTTATGCACTACTGTTTCATCGCGGAAATTTAACGCCAGACAGAAAGGCGTGATCATCCTGTCAACTCAGTGGCATCTTTCTGCCTTGTCCATGTGCGATCTTAAACATGGGACCGGTATGTTCCATCCTTTACAGAGCTAAGCTAAGCCTTGCGGTACTGACGACAAGTTTGCTGTAGCGTGGCTTCACCAATCCGGCTCCGAAGGTCTGTCTAGATGAACCCGTTATTATATTCTTTGAAGGGAAAGTGTTATTGACACGAAGTGACTCGCAGACTGAATCCGCACGTTTGGCACTGAGCTCATTTCATTGCTCACTATGCAACAAGTCTTACGCAAGACATCCGGAATACGAGGCACACATTTCCTCCTATGATCACCAACACAAGAAACGTTTGCGCGACCTCAAACAGCTATCAAAGGATCCAACCGCAGCAGAACGGGCTAGGCGAGCAGAACGCAAAGCTGATGAAAAAGCTGGATTGATTGTTGTGGAGGCTAAGACGCCGACCACGGCGTTGAAAGGCGGATCGGGTGGGTTCAAGAAAGGCGGATTTAAAAGCTCTTTCGCATCAGTGGCGGGGCCAGAACCAAAAGCACTCAAGAATGTTTTGGGTCCTGAGGGTGATGAGATTGATGTCGGAGACAACGCAGAAACTGAACTTTTGAGCGTCTCGAAGGCTCCTTCAGGAAGTTCATCCGCCGTAAGCCGGCATGTGAAGGACGAGGACGATGCTGAAACCGACGAAGAAGAACTCGATTGCGAATTAAAGGCAGAGGGTGGTTATTACAACCCGTTCAACCCAACCGGCTGTACAGATATGCAACCAGGAAGACTGTCAGACGTTCCTCGTTGAGCAAATCAGGCATCATTGCTTGGAAGTGAACAGACATCGCTTTTGTATCTCCGCCGAGACGTCTGCGATAACGTCTTGTTTCCTTCCAGCGAGTCATCTCGACTCAGTACCGCCTATAATCATGATCCCCATTCACAGGCGATCATGAGCTGATGCCCTGCAGTCGGATCGAGGCATAGTTGTTTATGTCCCGATGATCGGAAGTGAAGGTCTATTGCCACGTCGGCGCAGCTTCCTCAAATGCTGCCACGAAAAGGTATAAGGGTTTGTGGGAACAGCATGTCTCGATCTCAGGCTTGCCACTCTCACTGTGCCGGACTAGGTCGTTGCTACATTTCCTTCGATGCGCACAATGACAACCATGCCACAGTATTGGCTAAGTCCGCTTGCCCTGTGGCCCTACTAGGAATGGCTTCCCCATTGCGGAGTCTATAATGCATACGATCTAATTTGATATAAACAAGGAGGACAAACCATAATCGTTGAACTCCTGGATAACAACTGCGTAGTCTTCTTACCTCGTAATGATATCTATCGTAACGTATGTTAGACCATCTGACATTCAAAGGAAGGTAATAGACGCGATAACCGCCGAAACGTCACTTCAGTTGTGACAACCGCAGAGAGAACAGGTGGAGGTTCCAGCCAGCGACAGACAGGTAGCCAGGAAAACAAAAAAGAATTGCCGTTGATCAACTCGGGTCCTGGGTATATAAGAGTGAGAGAAACGTCTGCCATCGCTGCTTATAACTAGTTACAAGACCCATTTGCGAATCTAGAGGGTTTTAACCACAATGACACGACCTGGCTGGTTTCTGCGTGCTGCACTTTTAGCTGCTGCTACTGCTTTCCCTTCCGCGGAGGCAACTTCGAGCTGGGGCTTCAGTGATGCTACTCTGTCAATCAGATCGAAAAATGGCCAAGCTGGCAAATACACGTTGGTTCTTCTCTGCATTGCTCTGGATTGTAGAAGTGTTAGAGTGCTGACTATGTGAATTTAGACTATCTCCATCACAGACGATTGAAAAGCCACTTTTACTTAAGGAATCAGACGATATCAAAGTGATATTAACAACGCAAAAAGGCTCCGCGCCCGCAAAGCCCCATCAGGCATTCCTTCTGCTGAAGGATGCTGAGGCAAATCTGGATGTAGCGTATCCATTTGAGGTGAAAGACAGCGGAAAGGCCAAGTTCGATATCGTATGTCAAAACGCTGAGTGACTGTCAAGAACGAGGGGAAGGCATCCTTGCTAACAAGCATCGGAAATAGAAGACGAAGGATATTCCTTCCCAATTGCTACAACCCGGCAAGACCATTGAAGCAAACATAGTCATTGCTTCCTTCGGTGATGCAAGTGGTTACAACAAACCAGCATTCGAGCTGCTTGTCGACTCTTCAGTAGAAGCTGCAAGTGAAGCAGATCCCCTGGCATACGGAAAGCTCGATGAGATTCGTCATATATTCAAACCAGAGGCGCAGAGCCCACCTGCTCTTTTTTGCAGTGCATTTGTCGTTCTGGTTTTGGCGGCGTTGCCTATTCTAACTACCATGGTAGGTCATAACAATCTGCTTCTGTATCAATATCCTTCCCAGTCGGAAACGGCTAGCTGACATCACAATCTAAGTGGGTTTCTCTGGGGGCCAATCTCAAACATTTCGGCAAAGCGTTCTCTGCTTCGCCAATTGCTCACACCGTCTTTCTTTCATCGGTCGTTGCGGTAGAGGCCGTATTTTTCTTATATTACACAGCCTGGAATCTTTTCCAGGTTATCCCTACTTTACTAGCATTGGGCCTAATCGCTGTCATTGCTGGCAGCCGTGCGTTGAGCGAAGTCCAGGCACGTCGTCTAGCTGGGTTGCGGTAAATTGGATGAACATGACTAGACCGTCGATGGTGATATTGTTCCAGATACCATTGATTGCACTATCTTTTGAGGGTGAAATGCGCCTCAGAAACTCCGGACTTTGACTGTTATGATATAGTAATGTGCGTGAAATCAATATCCTGTTCATATCTGAGGCAGGACATCAATATTCTGGGTATCTAGCCTGCTCCGACCCGACGGTTGCTCGCCATGTACCTGCTTTACAGCATCATAGTTAATCGCCTAGCATGCTAAGAGCTGACAAGTCAGGCATCCGAAATTTCTTCACCCTTTCCTGACCACCATGATAAAGACTCCAAATGCTCTACAACTCTTTTCCTCGTGCAAAGCGCGGGATCGACTGGAGGTAGGCCACATTGCCCAGCTATAGCCAATGCCATCAGGCCGAGACATGAGTGTAAGATATCTGCATATTTGACAAAGACGTGAGCAATGTGGTTCAAAAGATAAGGAGGAGGAGCATTACAACATACCTGGGACCTCTCCGAGTGCTTTACCAAACCCGCCAATTACGTGCTGTGTTCCCTCTGTCAGAAAACGGCCCATCAGAGGGAGGTCAATGACGTTCAGGCGATGTAACATCTTTGATGAAGAGAAGTAAATCAGCAATTGTTTTTGGGATTAGTGTAGTAAAGAAGACCTACCGTCAATGAGGCCGTCACCCAGAAACAATAGCACGTGTCAGCAATTTTGTTCTGCCGTCCATTGAAACCAGCCCATTTCAAATCCTCTTGATCAGATTTTGATGAAGGAGACAGATAAGGCAACGAACGAATCCTGTCGTCCCAGTTGGATGACTGAGCACACGCCTGGGAACGAGAATCACAGGTCCTCTCCTCAGCAATTGTGGCAGGTTCTTCTGACTCGCTGCCGTTTCGAGAATCCTCGCTTTCCTCCAGTACAGTAGTTTGGCGGTTCCCCAACCATTCAATTAAGTGCTCAAACCGTTGGCTGTCTTCCGGGAGTGTGACAAATGTGTCTGTAACAGCTGACTTTCCCTCGGGCTTGGGGGTAAGTTTGTTCAAAAAGTGCAAAGCGCCAATCGCACAGTAAGTCAATCCAGCTAGAAGGGACATGAGCGTCTGATTGGTCCCAGTGTTTTGGACGTAGCAAATATCTTACCGTGAGACTCATTTGAAGGACTTGACGAAAAGCCTCCATCATATGCCTATTAGTGCATAAGAATGAGATTCATCGCGAGAGTAATAGCCACCAAGGGGACTAGTTAAGGAGGAGGAGGAGGGAAGGGAAAAGATCTACCTGGCAATTGCTGATATATCGCTCAAGAGAGACCGTATCAATATCCTCAATATTCTTTAGATACAATTCATCCTTGCCGCGTAGTATATATCGTATACCAGATGCACAGCAGCAAAATCTCAGATCGACACAACCTTCAATCCTTTCATTCGTGCCTAGCACTTCGCCAAAGCTACCGTCTGGTCTTTGAAGTTTCCTCAACCATGTCAAGCACTCAGTCCTTCGTACCTTTGAAAGATCATCTTTCAACAGCAACAAAGCCACCAAGGCAAAGAAAGTTGCAGGCAGATTCGCAGGATCCCAGACAGCATTTTCCCCAGTCAGAGGATATTCATGACTGAAGTCGGTACCCGGGGAGCCTCTAAACCCGCCCGTGGGAAGCTGACAGCCGTATATCCAACTTATATACTGAGAGCGTTCCGTATCAGAGACACTCGTCTCTAAAGCACCCAAAAGGTCAAGACTTGCCAATACGAAGAAGGCAAGAGTCATGCGATTGGAGTCAGTTGATGTATAAGCTGCAGGTAGACATGTCTTGAGACATCTTAGGAAATATTTGATTTGTCTTTCCCTATTGAGGGGGAAGTCATTCGACGTCGTCTTCATGCTGAAGTTGAAGGATGGCCCAGGCGTTGATTGCAGTTAGCCAGCAGAGCAGATGCAGACATGGAGGTTTGCAGCAGTTGCAAAAGCAGCGTCTGGCAGTGAGGCCCGCTAGCTAAGTATCGAAGGACAATGCGTGAGGAGATGGTTACCTGATTACCTGTTCAGTGACCCTCTCTGTTACTTCCATTCAGCGAGGACAGATTGTTCAGCTGCCAAACGAAAACAGCGACGGTGACCTTAGACTCTCAACCACAGCTTTCTTGGTCAACAGTCCACATCATCCACTTTCCTTGTCACGAGCCGTATTTCTGGAATTTCGCGCTACTGCTGTTGCTATTGCTGCAAACGGTCCAGTATCTTGATCGCAGTCTGAGTGAAGTCCACAATGAGTGACTTCATCATCCGTACTACGCACATGTTTGCACTTTGCACGTACGGTGTGTGATTCGTAACTCTCGACGAACGAATGAACGAACGTTGCAAATCGCTCTCCTCTCTGAGCCGTATTACGGACACTCTGAGGTGTGCCGGCCCATATTCCTTGAGGGCACCTATGCTAAGCTATGATATGCTATGGTATGCTATGCCATCCTATGCTACTATACTGACCTCATCAGGAATAGCGCCATTGGGTTTAGGTGGGTACTATGTGTGTACCGCAATTGGACAGACAGGCAGATACTACACCACAGAGTATAAAGCGAGTGAGTTAGTGCAGGGTGCAAAATCAAATGACAGCTGCTTCGACCTGGACTTGACATTCCCCATTCTTCACAAGCAGCATCGCATTAGACGTGAGTAACCCGCTCATGCAACAATTACTCATTTACAAGAGATATGGAAAAGAAAAAGAAGACGACGATGATGTTTATCTGATGGAGGAATTGCGTATTTGTACCAAATCGGGTTAGCCGTGGGTGTGCGTCTAACGTATGGCTCAACGTCCCGGCAATGGCTTCCTCACCAAACTCTCCATTTGCGAGCATCGCTGCGCCCAGTTCGCAAGTTTTGCGCCGTTCTGTTCTTTTCCTTTCTTCATGTTATAAGCGATCGCACGGGAATTTTTGTCCAGAGAACAGAGAAGAACAGTACAGAGCTTCTCCTTCTTCTGTAGAAATGCCTACTGTTCACCTTCTTAACTATGTTGCGGGGAATATCCGATCCCTCGTCAATGCCATAGAAAAGATAGGGTGGACTGTTGAATGGGTCAAGACGCCTGAAGATATCGCAAAGGCTAATGTACGTCTTCGGCGCACACTTGATATTCCCTTCTATGTGTGAAATACATGCTTATTGCTGGACCCAGAAACTTATACTTCCTGGTGTCGGTCATTTCGGTCATTGTATGACTCAACTTTCCAATGCAGGATATACAGAACCGCTCAAAAAGTATATTGCGTCAGGCAAACCATTCATGGGAATTTGTGTTGGTCTCCAAGTGCTATGCGATGGCTCTGAGGAAGATGACAGCGTTCCCGGTCTTGGACTGATTCCCACTCATCTAAAAAAATTCAATTCCTCCGCGAAAAGTGTGCCGCACATCGGCTGGAATTCGGCAATGTGCGTCTCTCTGGACGGTCAAGAGTATATCAGTTTACACGGCATTAGTCCAAAATGCAAGTATTACTACGTTCACTCATACGCTGCACCGTACGTCAAAGGTACCTTAGAAGCCCATGGGTGGACTGTCGCAACCGGCAAGTACGGCGACGAGGAGTTTGTCGGAGCTGTTGGAAAAGGCAATGTATTTGCTACCCAGTTCCATCCCGAAAAGAGCGGCCAGGCCGGTTTGCATACTCTGAAGGCGTTTTTGGAAGGCGAGGGAACCCATCCTATAAAGAATCTGCCTGTTGCAGATAGCGCCTATGGCCTGACAAGAAGAGTCATTGCTTGCCTAGACGTTCGCACAAATGACTCCGGTGATCTCGTGGTCACCAAAGGTGATCAGTACGACGTCCGCGAGAAAAACGGTCAATCAGCTGGTGGAAAAGTCAGGAATCTCGGTAAACCAGTTGATATGGCCAAGCGCTATTACGAGCAGGGTGCAGATGAAGTCACTTACCTAAATATCACGTCTTATCGGAACTGTCCTGTGGCGGACGCTCCAATGCTTGAGATATTACGAAAGACGTCAGAAACTGTGTTCGTTCCGCTCACAATTGGCGGGGGTATTAGAGATACCATCGACACAGACGGCACTAAAGTGTCGTCTCTCGATATAGCCACCATGTACTTCCGTTCAGGGGCTGACAAAGTGAGCGTCGGGTCTGACGCTGTAAGTGCAGCTGAAGAGTATTACGCACGTGGCTCGCAGCTGGATGGAACAACAGCTATTGAGAAGATTTCCAAGGCCTACGGAAACCAAGCTGTTGTGGTTAGTGTTGATCCGAAACGGATTTACGTCCCTAGCCCCAAAGCCACAGCCCATCACACTATCAAAACCGCTTTCCCTAACAAGGAAGGTCAGAGCTACTGTTGGTATCAATGCACAATAAAGGGTGGTAGAGAGGGACGCGATATGGATGTGCGGCAACTTATAAAAGCTGTTGAAGCTATGGGAGCGGGCGAGATTCTTCTCAATTGCATTGATAAAGACGGAACGAACAATGGATTCGACCTGGAGTTGATTAACGATGTGAAGTCATTCACTAGTGTACCTGTCATCGCTTCTAGTGGTGCCGGGAAGCCAGAACATTTCGGGGAAGTGTTCAGCAATACGCCATGCGATGCTGCCTTGGGTGCTGGAATGGTATATCCTCCCCCATCTCAATACGTATATCTCGAGAAAGCCGCTTGCTAATAACTCCTCTCGAGCAGTTCCATCGCAATGAGTACTCCGTCGCAGACGTGAAAAACTACCTTGAATCGCAACACTTGCACGTCCGTCCGGTTGACAATTGAACTGCTTAAAGTGATCACTTCTGAATGGCCCTTCATACTCTCAGCCGTGACTTGAGACGGTACGATGAAAAGACAAGATAGATTAAGATTAATTGTGAGCTTACATACAAGACCTATATGACGATCACTGGTACGAATTAAAATATCATCCCTTGAGTACTTCTGAACGAGCTCATGCTTCAGACTCGCGATCAGACAAAATATAACGCCGCTCCCATAAGAGCGAAAGCATTGATCTTTGACGCGGTAGTGATGAAGGCTCCATTCGTCGAGGTGTCAACATTCTGCGTATTATCAGGCGCAGAGCTGCCTGTCTGCGAAGTCCCCGAGGTGATGGACGCGGTCGAAGTACAGCTCACAGATGTAGGAAGATCTGTACAGAGACTTTTGGCGAGAGACATTACGGCTAGAGCGAGCTCCATCAGTCCACATGGTTCTTTTATCGTCTTTCCTTGAGAGGACATACACGACGCATCCTTTTCATTGCAGGCACTTTTGACGCAGCAAGTGGTGCCTTCAACGAAGGAGTCAGATTTGCAGATGCAACTGGTGTCCGAACCGCAGTTCTTCGGAAGACCGTTCTCAACACAGGATTTCTGTTTATTGTGTCAATCAATTAAGCCTGCGATATCGTCGATACCCGCATACGACATGGTCCTTACAGCACAGTTGGGTAACTTGTCTATGATTGACGAGAGATCTATCGCGGAGGCGAGACCCATGAATGCTGCGAAGGCGAAAGTGGGTAACAACTTCATTGCGTCTTCTGCTCGACTTCTTCGTGGGTCTAATCAGTACTTTGCGAAATGCTATGTCAAGCGTCACTGGCAGAGTCAGGGGTTTAGCAAGCAATCTCCTCATATATAGTCCAGCGCAACGGTCCGATTGTCACTCGAAAATTGACATTCGTTAGTGATCGAAAAGCCTGATATGCCATTTAGTTAAACACCATATCTGGCCGCTGTACTATTCCGACGGAGACTGAAGTGATAGTCAAAGCGTTCTTCTGCTTGCAGCGAGGATATGCAACTTACGAGCCTGGCTGCCAATTTCCAGATCTATCTGAACGAAGGGGATTCACTTCAATACCTGCCTTGCGTATGTACATCTCGGATGGTTCATGGTGGTCAGGATGCTTCTTGATACGGCCCACTGTATGACCTTACCGGCAATTTATGACACCATGGAAAGTTGAATTAACGACTATGAGGTTACTTGACAAGCGTGGCTATGCCTTGAAGCGATCTCAGACATGCAATGAATCTAATCTCCCGAGTTCTGCGTGGCGTTTCTAGAAAAATTGTCTGACGGACGGGTAGTTGCACGCAACGGGTACTTTCATTTGGACAGGCAATAATCAAACCAACGGCGAATCAGTTGTCTTCCCCTAATTTCTGCATATGACGTTGACCGCACACCCAATAAATCTGATTCATTCGGCACCCGCTCGCTGGTAGATTTTCCTGCCAGGTTGCCATGTTCGCGGCGAAAGCTTTTGCTCGGACAGTCTGGCCGTTCTACCCCTTGCTCTCATGCAATCGACCGTTACCATGTTCAATCTAAGCAAGCGCATTCGTTCATCTTCATGTTCCTATAAGAGGATGAATCACATACTCTAATAAATTGCATGTTGTCTTATCCGAATAATGGATCGGAGTGATCCTGACCTACGCTCCAAACTCTCAATCAAATCTGCATGAAAAAACTAACATCTACATTGCTGACGAAGGCAACCGCGTGTCCCTGATAGCCGACATCTGAAAGACAGGGGTTGATGCGTCCAAAAAGTGATTGCGGCAAAGCAGAGAATACGGGCCCGTTTGAGCAAAGAAAATAAGGAGATGAGTGTCTACTGGCAACTCAAATTTGAAAGAATTGACAATTTTTTCTTTCATTGTCTTATTAGGCATTAAGAGATTTGGAATGTCACGTATCAGATGAAATGGCTTGACAGATATGGCAAAAGATATATGCCGTTGAACAATCGATCAATTACCTATAACAAGGTAATCATGGCACGATAGTAATAGTAGTTGGACTGCTTACAAGAACATGGCAGCGGCTGCGACCGCAAGAGCACCAGCGTTAGCAGCCATAGCAGGAGCAGCGTTGCTGGGTTCATAGGAAGGGAAAGGGGCAGGGGCGCCGCTAGCTCCGGAGGAAGCAACGCCGTTGGAAGCAGCAGGGGCGACAGTAGCCATGGTGGTTGGCTTCTCAGCCTTGGTTTCAGTGGGCTGGGCAGCAACAGTAGTCTCGACAGCGGAAGTGGCCTCAACAGTGGTCTCGGTAGCCTCAGCGGTGGTCTCGGGGGCAGCAGTGGTAGCCTCAGCGGTGGTCTCAGGGGCAGCGGTGGTGGCCTCGGAGGTGGACTCAGGGGCAGCAGTGGTCTTCACTGCGGAGGTGGTCTCAGGGGCAGAGGACGGCGTCATCGTTGGGCAGACGTACGTGTCGGGAAGTTTGACATACGAGTCACACATAGTGTGGCCGAGTTGCAAGACGGCTATATTGAAATGTTAATCGCTTGTTGGCCTGCAAAATGCGAACTTTCGACTTACCATCCTGGTCCTTCTTGTCGGGGC
>JAGYHZ010000280.1:0-12828 GCA_024244195.1 Ascosphaera aggregata | reverse complement strand
GAGAAATCTCCAATGTTGCCGTTGGAGAGGTTGAGGAGGACGTTGGTGGATGTTGATTGAATGAAGTATGTAGTTGTTGACCTGATACGGTCAAAAAGTGCGTGAGATAGAGGACATCAAAGAGTAACTGTGTCTTGCGATCCTGTAGCACTTCAACCAAAGCGGAATTTGCCGTAGGTGCCTCATCCACGACTATAGATGGGGTGTCTGGTACTGTTTCGGAGACCCGTGTCTCCTCCATCGCAGTCTCCTTCTCTGTTTCTTCGGGTATGTGCCGCTTGGCGGCTGCGGTTTCGTCAGACTCCTGCTCTTCACTCTCGCCCTTGGCCTCTTCATCTGACTCGTCATCTCCTTCTTTCTCTTCCGTCTGCGACTTAAGTGTGTCTCCCACAGCTTCGTTATCTTTTTCTTTTTTCAACTCCTCCAAAAACTCATCCGCCCCTCGTACACCCTTCTCAACCGCGTCCGTCAACTCCCTATCAAGAGCCCACTTCACCTCTGCCACAGCGGCAGGATTCCACAGATCCTGACCCAGGGTATCCATTGCATTGACCAAACGTTTCAGTAATTTGAACGCAGCAGGAGATGGTTGGACAGGCAATTCAGGTGCACCTTCCCACAAAAGGCGGCCTGTGCATCTTCCACATTTATGCAATCCCTGTACCAGCCTCTCAGGGTATGTCAACGAGAGAACGTGAGCAGCTAGAACTCTGTGGAGGCTCGGGCTAAGGTCATCCGCAAAGAAATTGTCGGCGGTACGTAACGATTCAGGTATGGTACTTCTGATTTCTCGGAGAGATCTTAGCAAGAAAGCTGCTTTGGCGGCTCTGCTGTGACCATCATCAATCTTCGTCAGCATATCTGACATACGGTCATGTAAATTCTCAAAAGCCCCAAGGAGCGTATTTCTCTGCTCTTTGATGAGCAGTTCGTGGTCATCGCGACATAGGATGCCAGCAATCCTACCCGCGGTATCAGGATCATCATCCTCTTCGACAAGATTCTCCCAACGTATGGCTTTCATATCGTCAATGGATTTTGCTGTCCGCTCGACGACTTGCAGCCAAGCATTGTACGGCATCAGAGTCTTCAGAAGTTTCGGTGTCCTACCCATTACCCGATTCTTGAGCATTTCCTTGAATGCGCCAGCACCATCAGAGTACTCTTTGAAGATCAAATCTGCCCTCCAGAGGGCTGGGACAGCCCGCCCAGAGTCTGTCTCAGGCCATTGAGCAATAACAGAGGAAAAGCTATGTCCCAGAGTTGTCAGCGGCAGCGCCTGCTCATGTAACAACTCAATCAGTCTTGCGTTCATGGTTTCGCGTAACCTCTCAAGTACTTCTGGCGATGAGTGTGTCGGCGTAGAACCCTGAACTGGGAGCCATATCTCAAAGAGGCCTTTGCGGATGTCCAAGATGCGACCAATTTCATTCCACCGTAGAAGATATGTGTTCGCCTCTCCGATAAACGTGTCGAGGGCGGTCTTGGCCCACTGCTTAATGTACGTTTCCTGATCAGACTTTGAGAAAGCATCGTTCTTAATCCAAGGCGTAAAGTTTCTGACATCCTCCGTGAGCCATCTACTAAACACATCAACGCTCAAACCCTCCATATTCAACAATTCAGGGTCACTGAGAACAGGAGCCGCTGTCAATCGGGATATAGCTGTAGACAGGCGGCCTGAAAGAAGACCCGATGAAAGTTGTAATGTCCTACCGTAGATACGTAAGGCACGTTGAAGATTTCCATACGGCTCATCAGCGACATCTTGCCTGATATTCAACACGATAGCTTCTAATCGCACATGCTGGAAATGGCGGATAGCATCGTGTGATGATGAATTGGTGGACAAGCAGTAGGTGCTCAAAGCTTCAACGAGCTCGTCAACTTCAGGCTTTCGTGCTGCTAGGCGCTTATCTGCTCGTTTGAGAATCGTTCGTCGCAAAGAGACGAGCTGCTTATTGAGAGTATCGAGAAAAAGAGGCGGGTTGGTTGCTTGAGACAGGTTTTTCTGTATCAGTCTCGCGATGCTGAGGATCTTGGCACACTGCAAGAGATCTCCTTTTTTGCGAAGAGTGCTAGCAACGATAGAGACGGACTTATGTAGAAAAGCAAGCTGGCCGGCTATAACTCTTTCCGATGACGTTCCATTGACAGCTGCTAGTTTCTCTTCCAAATCTTGACGTATTTTCTTCTCAATGGCCCGCGGGTTGCAACGTAGTCCAATATCTGTCAGATTATCTTCGACTTGATGAATCTCTTCATCCATTTGCACAATTGTGTGTGCGGTGTCTAGAAGATCGCGATATCGCAAGCTTCATCAAACCAGCCAGATCAGCTTCTTGCCTCTGCGCTGCCCAATGGGACATTCAGGTGATGTCTAACAACCTTACCCTACAAGTGACCGCAGCTTATCGCGATTGGTAGCGATCTCACGTCGCAGCTCGCGCTCAACACGACGGACTGTGGGGATAGGATGTTTAAAGACATCCTCCCATGTCTCAAAAGACGAAAGGTCTGGTAAATCAGCCATTACTGGCTGATATAGCTCGTCAAAGGTGGTATGAGTAGTGATCAAATTGGCGAAGCTGTATCAAGACAATGATACGATGCTAGTGGAAATGAAAGAACTCATATCGCTGCTACAACGAAGATAACAAGCGATATCTGCAGTCTGCTCATCAATCAGGCTTGCATTCTCTGCCTCCTCCCTGCCCTCACTCCCCTTTGTTGCGCCCCTCCAGATAGACGATGTTATGGTAGATCTGTCTGGTGCGAATTGGTTGCGATCCACAAACTACGACCAGACCTCCTGCCATTCACGTTATTATCCGCGGAGTTTGATGAAGATGGCAACGAAAAAAAAAAAGATGGGAAATAAAAATAAAAGAAAGCGATCAGAAGAATGATGCGAAAAGCAACAAGACGACTCAATATATTGATGTTATGACGAGGCAGAACGGTTGTTCGTGGTGTCAGAAGGATTATATACTTGAAACTGCATGCCAAAATGAGTGCCGACTCAACTACTCCGGAGACGCCGGTTTCTAGTTTGCCATTCCCACCAGTATACAGATCACATATCATACATTGTTCTTATGATAACTGGTATCCCACGTATGCTGCTATCTTTTATCAACCCTGGCTGTTGTATGATCAGAAAAGCTAACAAACATTCTTGCAGATTTCGAAGTCTTACTCCAAAAGCCCGCGTCATACCACTTACGGACAACTTCCTGAATTACCTACGTGCCGATGGGATATACCTACCTAAAGAGCCTAGACGCACGACCGCAGATGATGACAGTGGCATCTATTCAGACTCGGATTCTGAGCAAAGCAATGATAATGATTATGAGGAGGAGGACATTACTGCATCCTGGCGCGATATCCATGAAAAGGTCTGCGATACAATCGAAGAATTAGGTGGCAGGGTCACACCCAAGCTGAATTGGAGCGCCCCAAAGGATGCAACCTGGATGTCCGCGACAAACGATTTGGAGTGCAGGAGTGCCAACGACGTCTACCTGCTTTTGAAGAGCAGTGATTTCATAACGCATGACTTAGATCATGCCCTTGATGACACGGTCAAAGATCCAGATCCAGAAAACCCTCATGGAAAAGGAAAGAATAAAGAGCAACTATCGGGATCGACCACAGAAAAAGTACCGCATGTCCTTGTTCTACGCAAATACTTCAACTTGAATCCTTCAGTAGAATTCCGGGTCTTCGTTCGTGACCGAAACATCGTGTGCCTATGTCAGCGCGATCTGAACTATTTCGACTTCCTCTTTCCTCTGCAAGACGAGCTACGGCGGAAGATTCAGGAGTTCTTCGAGCAGCACCTCAAAGACAAGTTTCCCGACTCAAATTACGTCTTTGACGTATATATTCCTGCTCCTCATGATCGAGTCTGGTTAATCGATATCAATCCATTCGCTCCACGGACCGATCCCATCCTGTTCTCATGGAGTGAGGTACTAGACATGCAAGCCTCGCCGGTCGAGGAAACGGACCGTCCCATTATAAGAGGAGTGAATGACTTAAAGTCAAATATAGAAGATTCAGAATCAGAAGCTGAGGAGGAGATCTATGTCCCTGAGTTCCGTCTCGTGAAAAAAGACGATCCGGAGGCATACAACTTCACATCCCAAAAGTACTCCGCACACAAGATGCCCAAAGACGTTGTGGATGCATCGAGGAGTGGTCCTGGAGGCATGACTGAATTCTTAGGAACCTGGAAGGAAATGTTGGAGAAGAATATAGAGGAGGATTGGGCGTATCAGTCGTCGTCTGGGGGTGAAGAGCCGACAAGTCGGCAACCATAACCCTATTGCCATGATTGCTGCACCTCATATTTGACCCTAGATTATCCTCAGCTGTCAGCCCAGGTTGAAATAACGAAATCGTCATACTAATTTACCGGGTCTCCGCTGAATTTCATTCGAAGCCTTTCCCCTTATTTTTCGTTACCCCTTAATGAGGAAGGTCCAGAGGGTTGTTTCTCACGTGATATCGTCTTTTGATCTTCGGCAAACAAAACTCATAACTTCACCATGCTTCTACCGTTTGCCAGCATCATCTGCTCCAAGGTCAGCTTTTGGCATGAGGCGCCTTTTGGAGTGTGCTAGTCAATCTTGAATTTGAGAGATGGTTGGCGTGCATGTGCCACAACGATAACAATTGCAGAGGGAAGTGCATGTTCCTTCTGTGCTCGCTAGACCCTTGGGTATTAAGAAAGGCAGGTGCGAACGACACGCCATGATAATCTCGGGAAAGGAAAAACTGCTCTCGCCATTGCCCTCCTCCAATTGCGCATTAAAAGATTACAAGCGCTACAGAGATAGAGTGATGGGAATTAATCAAGGACAGTGCTTCGAACCCGGAAGTCGCCCGCATGTGCGTCGACCCTGCATCTCCCACGTAGGTATATCGTGCCGGTGGAGAGGCCATCCGATATTAATCATAATAACGCAGTGCTTTTGAGGGTACTGGCTGATGACAAGGCTATTCTCTCGAACTGGTGTGACACTGCAACACGGGTGCCGTTGTCTCGCTGATATAGCTTGAAAACGAACGAACAGCTATCTACGTGCTGTGACGTCCACCGTGCATTGCTGGCCGTACCCAATGCTGAATCAGGCGCTCAGGCTTCGACTTCGATATGTACAGCTACGTCGCGACAATAGTGTATGACGATTGGTTGTAAGATTATCATTGGAGAGACATGCTTGTCCATTTCGTGGCAGACAGGGTTCTGAGAGCTGCTTTGTCTACGCGAACTTCATCAACTCAAAGTGCCATGTTACAGGGTGACGGGAATAAGGTAGCAGTCATCTGTTATATAAAGGGGTTCTTCGACCAACAAGCTATGATTAATTGCCCAAGCACGCATCAGCATCACCAAGCAGCCAAGTCAAGCAGAATAAGTGAACTGGCGGATTTTCAACAGCCCTCAATTCGGGGCAATGGAGGGCTCAAATGAGACCGCTTCACTCCATCAAACGGCAACGGTCATCGGCCTTTACGGAGTCAAAGGATGTGGAAAATCCTTTCTGCTCAATGGCCTTCGGAACTTTTTGAATCCTCAGAAGTTCCTCTTCGTCGAGGGATCCGAGGCCATCGCGGCGGTTGTTGAAGGGGGCTTCCAAGCCTTTATTGGCATGAGTGCTGAGGAGAGAGTGCATGCAAGGCAGCTCGCTGTTAATTCGATTGCAGATCGTTGCTTAAAGGAAGACAAGGTGGCGATTGTCGCCGGACACTTCAGCTTCTGGAATTGTCTGAAACGTCAGCCTGAGCCGGTGGTGACTGACGATGACATGAAGATATACAGCCATATCTTGTATCTCGATACGCCTGAGGATTTAACAAGACAGCGAACACTCGATGATCAGGTACAAGTCCGTCAAGATATTCCATCAAATGACATAAAGCAATGGAAAGACTTTGAGATCTTGCAACTCAGAAAACTCTGCTATCAACATCAAATTCTGTTTGCCCTCTTAGAGTCTGATACTTCCGCAGCTCATATCTCCGCAATCATCGAGGGCTTGCTTCAGAACGAGGAGGCTAATCTGGCCAATGCAAGAAAGAAGCTTGACAACATACTGCGAGAAACGGGCCTTAGTAGACCGACGAAGATGATGGTCTTCGATGCAGACAAGACCATCACGCCAGAGGATACAGGTGCTTTGTTCTGGAATATAGTCAAACCCGCGCTTGGTTTAGAGCAAGTTCCCATGACAAAAATATATAGTGGTTGGGGTTATGAGTACAGTGCTTTTCAGCAAGTATCTTTATTCTATGAAGAGGCTGCCAATCGAGAGGATCTTCAAGAAATATGCCGGCATGTTGCAGGCGTCGTGAAGATTTATCCCCAAATGATGAATTTATTGCGATTGACCTGTGAATCCAGGAATGTCGCTGCGGTGATTGTCACCTGCGGTTTAAGCAGAATTTGGGAGATGATCCTCGAGAGAATGGGAATCTGGGGAAAGGTAGCGGTGATTGGCCTTGAGGAAATGTCGCGGGGTTTCGTGGTAACGCCACAGGTCAAGGAGGAATTGGTTGCGCGCCTCCAAACAGGTTACAAGATGTGCGTTTGGGCCTTTGGCGACAGTCCAGTGGATATGGGGATGTTGCGAAAGGCTGATTCAGCAGTAGTCATTGTTGGCGATCAATTGACTAGAAGCAAGTCCATGGAGAGCGAGTTGAGGAGCAATGTCGAGCTGCAGGGTTTCAAAGGGTACCAGGCAGTTCTATCAGATGGTGCTTCCCCGCGTCTTACCCCTGACATATTGCCACTGCTGGATCTTGGGTCCCAGGAATTCCTCACGTCTATCTTCGGTCGACTGCCTGAAGTGACATTAAATGTTTTTGAG
Source organism: Ascosphaera aggregata (assembly GCA_024244195.1). Classification (NCBI taxonomy): domain Eukaryota; kingdom Fungi; phylum Ascomycota; class Eurotiomycetes; order Onygenales; family Ascosphaeraceae; genus Ascosphaera; species Ascosphaera aggregata. The sequence continues at coordinate 5,947 of JAGYHZ010000280.1, read as the reverse complement.
CTTACAAAAAGTGCTGCTGCTAGTGCACTGGCGACTGCAACCCGTGACTGCAATGTCTATGGACCGGCTCTGTGGGAAGCGCACCGTAAGGTCGGTCGACACCTTGCCACAGATACACTTGCAACAGTCCTCGGGCTCGAAGATTACTCGATCCCTCACGTCCAGGGAAATCAGACCAAAGGGTACCAATTGGCAGGCCAAGAAAGCACGCTGATAATCGGGATACTGAGAGCCGGTCTACCTCTTGCTGAGGGTCTATTCGAGCATCTGCCAAGGTCAATGCTTTACCTGGCCCACGAGAGTCATGAGGTCGACTTCAAGCACCTTGAAGGGAAGAAAACCGTGATGTTGGTCGATTTTGTCATTAACTCCGGAAAGACAATTATTGAGTTCATCCGGAGAATCCGTTCCTTGGATGCATCCATTCGCATTGTTGTAGTTGCAGGAGTGGTCCAAAGCGACTTCATTGCCCGCTACATGAATGTTGGGATTGCGCCTATTTCTCAGGAAGCGTGCCGAGATATGACACCTGCGCTGTGCCAGGAGACAAGACGGATAGTCGACCTTGTCACGCTTCGTGTCTCTGAAAATAAGTTCAAAGGGGTAGGTGGTACAGACACGGGAAACCGGCTTTTTAACACGACGCGTTTAAGTTGGGATTGATGCGCGTGTGATACTTATCGTATGATTAAGAGGTTCAGCACTGAGGTATTTAAATTTTCCTTTCTAGGGTTGATTTCTCAATCAGGAGTTGAGAGTGAGACGGAAATATGGTGATTATCTAAATTGGAATTTGTGTCTAATGTCTTTGGAATGATGAGAATAGTTCTTGCAAATGATGACTGTTTTCCCCTGTCAGCCCGTGGCTTTGATGATTTATTCGTGCCCCTAAACGATGTTCAACGTGATCCTATGGCTCGTTCAACGTTGACTGGATGAGCACCATGCCAGCCCCTTTTTCCCCAGATCAGGAGCTCCGACAAGCCCTCTCGACGAATAAGTCTTACATCAATATTGCGATGCGGTGCACGTCGTCACGCAAGGTGAAGTTGCGCCCCTTGCAATTAGTCTGGGCACTCTCAGAACCATTGAGATGGCAAAGGTGGGGGAATGGCAACTTCCACTGTGACTGCTCGAAAGAACAGCATGGAAAGGCTTTATCTCGATTTGGCGGTTGACAGGGCTATCTACCACGGAGAATCTGATCAAGAGTTGCTCGCGAATCTTCTTAGCGCAATCTGACCAGCCATCATGAAGCTTGGAAGGCGATGAATCGTCGAACGCCCCAGTTGAGATAGGTAGCAAGAGCGTGCTGTGCTTTGATCTTGATTCCGGGGACATGGTATTTGTTTCTCTACCATAGGCCAACGCCAGTGGAAGACTGATTATTTTGCAATCTACTCATAGTAGTTGAATACTTCTCTGTGCCAGAGAGAATCAATGAAATGTCAATGCTCCGGAGAGGGCTCTGCTTCATGCGGTACCCGCGGCGCAATCAGTGGTTGTCCATCGCGGCCACTCTCCGTGTCTTCGGCTGCGATGCTAGTGGTGGACCGGTCAGGTGTAGCATCGTTGCCCTGTCCATGATACATCATGAGTCCATGGCCGGCATATAATGAAGCTCTCGGACTTGTAGCCGATGAGTCCATCGTTAGATGCTCATACCCTGTCCAAGAAGGGGTGCGCCAGACTGTTACTGTGCGTAGCAATTCCCCTAGACACTGCAACAACTTCCAGATGTATTTCTCAATCAAACCTTCCTCACCATCGCCAGAACCAGCCTGGGTCTCTTCATTTTCCGTTCGAAATTTGTACTTTAGAAGGTCTTTGATAGTGAGAAGACCACATAGCCTGCCTTGATACTCGACAAGGATTACCCTTGGTCCTAGCTTCTTGAACATTTCTACGGCGGTCTCCAGAGGAAGGGCCGGGTGGACTGATATTGGTGCGCGGTCCACATAAGCACTCAAGTCGATAGTATCCGAGGCAACGGTTGCAGCATGTCCATCGTCATCGAGGATTGTCTTTCCAATCGTTTCGCGATGAGAGACGAAACGGCAACGAGTGTCCATCTCCACCGGAACGGGATGATCAGACCCAGAAAGGGCTTTGTCGACGGCATAGTTGAGTTCCATGCGACCTATCCAGCCAATGAGGAACTTGGTTTTTCTATCAAGGACGACAGGCCAACCTTGATATTGCTGAGTTCTTTCGTTTGTGATCGGATTGCGATTGTTCAATAGGCCTTGAAGATCCCGTAATCGCATACTCGTAGCAGGTATCACCACTAGATGACGAATCATGGCATGTGAGACCGGGGCACCGAATACTTGCGTTTCCTTATTATCGAGAAAAGGGAGACCATTGACGGCAATCATTCGATCTGCGATACCACCGCCTGGGCTCAGGAGCTCACTGACGACTTTTGTCACGCCCACAACAATCATGGTCGGAAGAATGTAAGTCGTAGCGCCAGTCAGCTCAAACATGATGACGGTAACACTGATTGTTAGATGCATTATACCGCTCAGTGCAGCTCCTGCTCCAAGGAAAGCATAGGTTCCCGGTGTTATGCAAGGGACATCCGGCTGACATGATTTGAACATAGCTGATTCTGGAAACGATTCGTGCAGTGACTGGACCATGATGCCAACCATACGACCAAATGAAGCGCCGATTGCCATTGAAGGTACAAAGATTCCTGCAGGGACCTTGCATCCATATGAGATGATTACTAGTAGGATGCGTATCACCGTTGCAAGAAACAAGGAGGCAACTATTCTCCACCTATGACTTGTTCTGTTCTCTAGTTAGTATTGCCAGCATCTGGAAGTACGATCGTTGCACTCACTCGCAAATGCCATCCTCTCCTCCCATGCCTGTTTCGCACTCTGCGAACAGAATCTCCATCATTTCGGTCATATTCATGCGTAGAAAAAAATTAGGATAGCACACAATTGCTGTCAAACCTGCAAGCACTGTTGCTTCCATGATCGGCCGTTGTGATAGATGCTTTCTACGAAAGGCCGTTGCTCTTAGATTCCATTTGATCACAAAGGCACCATAGATGCCACCGAACGCACCTAACACAACGAAATAAACGAGCTCGAATAGATGCCACGTTCGGTCGTACTTCACCTGGAACATGACAAGCTGCCCGGTACGGAAAGGGTTTAACAACTCCAGGACAAAGACGGCCACAAGGGCACAGTAGTAGCTTCTCCACAAGGTTGCAAGTGGGTAGTATGAAGCTACTTCCTCCAATGCAAAAAGCACGCCTCCAACGGGACTGCCAAACGCAACAGCCACACCAGCAGCAGAGCTAGCAGTTAAGATCTCGCGCATCTTGGCTTTATTGCGACGGTACTTCTCGAACCAGGCTGACAATACATTGCCAGTGCATGCTGCAAAATGAACGCTAGGGCCTTCCTTGCCTACTGACAGGCCGCTGCCGATAGCGAATGGTAAGGTCAGCGATTTAATGGCTAACGTTCTTGCACCGAGAAACCCCTTCATAACGAAACCGGCGACGATGACTTTGATCTCGGAGATACCGGAGCCAGCAGCATACGGCTCAATGGTGTTGACCAAAGCACCGGCGCAAAACGCCATAAATATAGCCCATAGCGCATATATGATGTAGTCAGTTACCGCAAACCCGGTCCAATGACTCCATTCTCGACAACCCCCCTCTTCTCCCCAGCAGCAAAATTGCTCGTTCAGGTACCATGCGGTGGTGCAGTAGCCGACTTTTATATCTGATAGCCATTCGGTGATGATATTCAACACAGCTGAATTTAGGCCGATTGCCGCTCCAACGAGAGTAAGAACTAACCATCTTTGACCTGCATTATACGACTCGTAGACCTTGTGACGCCACCCGAAAGCGCCAGGTTGCAACCAAAATGCATTCCAGGAAGACCAGCATCTGACCTCGTCAGAGTCGTCCTCTTCTCTGCGACGTAAGTTGGTCGGGGTAGGTCCAGCGTGACGTCTAGCAACGCGTCGTCTTGCTTCTTCATAGACAGCATCTTGCACCCAGTCGATCGTCGAGAAATCCTCATAACGCTTGATCTTGCTGAATTTCTCTGTCAGAGCTTCGTTTCGCGTTGGAGTTGTTACACCGTGTCCCAGAGCTCCTGATTGGCCGTCATCCTGCTGCTGCGAGTGTCTCTGCCATTGCCATGAATTTGTTCGATTGCGCGAATTACTTGATCGAAGATCCGATAGTTGTGGTGTTGTTGCAGCTTCTGCTGAGGGCCCTGGTAGTGAAGTGCCTGAGTCTCCTAAAGACGAAGGGTGCGAGGAGGAGGAGAACAGCATCATGGTGTAGTCCCAAAGCTAAACGGGCAAGGACGCTCACGGAATGACGTGAGCCGCAGTAGCAGCTAAGAGAAGAGGCCTTGGCCTGGGCAATGAGATCATGTACTGCAGCAAGATTGCGGTAGGCGGACCGACATCACAAGCGGGAGAGGGTTATCATGAGTGGACACCCCTTGGGTGTGAGAGAATGAGCCCCGCAACGTCGAAGAGACGGTTGCGTGATTTGGAGATGACTCTTCTATATAGCTCTTAGATGCAGTGAGCCCGTTCTTTGCTGCAGATCGTTAGATAACCTCAATCGACTTGATGCTGCTGCTTCCTTGGATGCAGATTCTCGTTCCGTGACTTTCGGCAATCCGATTGACTTTACGGTGTCAATATGTTTATATGCTTTTCGCCTCCGGTGGCCGATGACCTCAGCCCGCATATATAGTACATCTCGTCATGGTACAAGGGACTAGATGCCAAGAAGACGCCTGGATGGCAAATGGACGATTATTTGATTTTCCACGACGGCGATATTGGAATATAACCCAGAGCAGACGCAGCTGTGAATCGTTGCAGACATCATGGTGCGGAATATGAATGTTCAGGACGCGATAGGCAATCCGCCGCCTGAAGATCAACCATACGGCACTACTTGCCTGCCAGGTATGATAGGCCTTTCAAACCAGATCCTGTACCGAAAATGATGGCTAACGGATTGAACGCGATTGTTGTCCTGCAGCGTCGAGAGTGAAGGCTATTGTCAAGCAAGATGAAGAGATTGCTAAGCTTTCAAATCCAGCGACATTCTCGATATCAATTGCTACGGTAGGCAAAGAGCCTCACGGTGTGATTATTGCGCGGTGGCTAAGAACGGCTGACTGACAGAGCTACAGCAATTATTCGTGGAGTACTTGACGAAGCAAGCACATCTTGCTATGAAATCTGATGGAAGGAGAGGTGTACTGCAGTACAAAGATGTGGGTAAGTTGTGCTCCTTTCGCTGCAGCAACCTATGACAGATGACCATGACTGATGCAGAAATTATTTGCGCTTCTTCTTTGCAGCTGCCGCCGTCTCGCGCATTGACAACCTTGAGTTTCTCACAGATGTCGTTCCCAAAACAACACCGTTCCACTCATACAAAAAGACCCACGAGGATGAAGAAGGGTTGAGGAATGGTCCTACAGGAAGTAAGGGTCACGAGAGTACAATACAGTCCTACCCTCAACGCGCAGAAGCCATACCATTCGTCAAGGAGTTGCCAAAGCAACTCCCTCCACTAGGTCAGTATTCAGTACGAGATCTCATGATGGGAATGCCCCAACCGCCGCGACAAAAGCGCCCATCAACTTCTCTAGAGATACCAGTTGGTGGCGTGCATGACGACACCAACACATCTCCAACGAAGAGAAGACAGCGGTCCAGCTCAAAATCCACATCGCCGGTTGACGTGAGAAACCTCATCAATTCGACCGACGTGACACCTGGTCCATCCTTGCCCAAGGATACGAGTTTCACTCGAAAGCTGCCAGGTTCCTCAGGACCGGCAGGAGCATTGGCACCCACAGCAGAACCAGCAGCAGCTACAGCAGCAGCAGGAGGGGCAGCAGGGGCAGCGGCAGGAGCAGACATGGAT
>JAGYHZ010000028.1:0-23740 GCA_024244195.1 Ascosphaera aggregata | reverse complement strand
CTCTTCACATTATACATGAAGTGGCGGACTCTGTGAGCTCCACCAGGGTGTAGAGGTGAGAAAAAATAAATACACGAGGCGTTCTATTATCACCGTTTGTTGGTCGACGAAACAAATCAGCAAATTATACTCCTCGTGCAACCCTTTCTTTCTTTTTTTCAGAACATTCGCCCAAGGGTTTTCAACGCTTGTATCTGAGTTGGGCAAATAGTATCGCGAGATTCGGGAGGGGTTGTAAGGTGGAAGGGAAGTTGGTTCAATATCACGAGAAAGGTCATATTGAGATTCGGCGAGGAGATGGGAGTGTTCAAGTGTAGCCTCGTTATTTTAAGGAAAAAAAGGCGACACGGAATGATTCACCAAGTGGCCAAGGAGCAGATTGTGTTTTACTCGTTCAATTCTTCTTTCCTCATTCTTTCGTTTCCTTTGGGGGAGTACGGAATGACACAGAGATTATTAGGCGTGAAAGGGGTAAATAAGTTGAATTCATCCGTCCAGATATAACATCTAATACTGTAGCAATGAGATCATCTGATCTTCATTATAGTCCTTGCTTCCAGTTCCTCTCAAAAGAAACAAAGAGCAGCGGAAACAACAAGAAAGTAATGTGATGAGATTAAGCCCAGGACGGCATTCATTCAAAAGCGGTCTTCGTCTTCTGCTCAGCCGCCAATCATGAAGTTGAATTAAAGAATCGTGCCGAAGCTATAAAGAGAATGATGGCAGATGCCGTCATGATTAGCCAGCCATTGCGCTGAGAGGTGGAACTTGATGAGGGAGAAGAGGAGGGACTGGCAATGGATTTTTGCTTGCGTGGGCGTTTAGATTTGCGTGCGTTGCGTGATAGAGGGGAAGTTGATTGGGGCGGAGGCAGGTGCCTAATAAAACCCAGACGATGCATCATCACACAAAAAAAGAAAAAAAGGAAATTAGGTGGTGGAGGTGGTGGAGGTGATGAGGTTGGAGGCGGGAGCGGCGATGGGGTGGTGAAGTATATAGAATGCAAGGGGGATGAATGCAAGCGAGGGAAGAAGCAAGGAAGATGATATTATATCATGCAGAATAACTTACCCGAAAGTTGTCTTGATACTTCTCACATAGTACCCTTCCCAATTCTTCTTAACGACATCTTCCTGTCCCACGGGAACCCCCTTGAATTCAACCCTCATGGAAGTGACCCTATCGACATCATTTTGATCAAACCCGATGGTCAACTCGGCGTAATGGTTCTCAGGCCACTGCGCCATTCTCCATTTCTGCTTGATCTCACTGGGAGGCGTGAGTGAAGTATACTCCCCAGAAACATTCCCATCGAAGAGAGAGAACTTCCCACCGGGGTTGGCACCCTCGAAAACACGTGGTGGGGCACGGGTGAATGCTGCAATGCGCTGGGGATCGGTAAAGGTGATGTACATCTCTTCGGCGGTAGTCCTGAATTCATCGGTTGCTGTGACGGTGGTGGTATTGATGGCAATAGGCTTGGCTGTGGATGCCGGCGTCGTGGTTGTTGTTGTCGTAGTGGTAGTCGTAGACGTCTTCGCAGAAGCAGCTTTCTCCTCATCTTCCTTCTTCTTCATTGCTGCCAATGTCTCGGCAGAGTATGTCATTGCGGGCCTGAACTTGTCAGAGGGATTCTCGCCAGGTGCATGCTGAAGGTCCTTGCCATGTTCAGCGATCAAAGCCGGGGCTAGCTTTTGAAGTTCTGCACGTAGTTGAGGGACGATTTTGCTTCGGACAAGATCCTTGACGGGCTGTTTCGACAGAGCATCGGAGTAGATATCGACGTTGAACTATTATACGATCGAGACATGGAAGAAGGAAAAAAAAAAGATGATTTGGTTACCCTGTTTGCTCCTTTCCTGCAGTCGTTCTTTCTTTCTTTCTTTCTCCTTTCTTCTTCTTTTCAAAAGCAGTTGGTCGATTAGGGAACAACGTACAACATACTCGTCCTCCTCGGTATCATGAGCGACTTCGGGAATCCTGATCGAACCAGAGACATCTTCGCCATCTTTCGTGGTGCCTACAAATACGGTCGAAGAAAGGGGAACGCAAAATCAAGAGCGCGCGAGTGCGCGAAAGAGAGAAGAGAGGAGCGTGTTCAGTGAGATGCTCTGATAGTGTTTTCCATTTCGCGAAAAAGCAAAAAGAAAAAAAGAAAGAAAAAAGGAGAGAAAAAACAAGATGATCTAAGCGGAGGATGATCATTTGAAAAATAAACGACAAGAACAACAGCACCAGATACACACCTTGATACTCCAGATTCAGCTGGACGTCAAATAGTGTGATCACCTTCCCCTTTCTTTGAGAAACATCAACGTCGCCATCCATGCTGACCAACTTGGTTGTCTTTGCGGTTATGCCATTTTCTTCAGCGGAGATGTTGACGAGTGTTTTTGCTAGGTATGTCTTGGTCCAGCTGGAGACATCCTTGTTGACCCAGTGCCAATTGTTTGGATTGTGAAGAGCCATCTTTTTGACTTTTTGGTTTTCTTCTTCTTCTTCTTTTTCCAACTATGAGGACTGGGACTGGAGCAGTGAAAGAAACATAAAAGGGGCAGAGAAAAAGGGAAAGAGAGATTGAACGCGCAGGACTAGAAGAGGTCTATGAATCTGTACCAATTGTGTCAGTAAGGAGCAACAGATAAGGGAATGAAGATATTCAACAAAAAGAATAAAAGCATAACAATGCGCACGACGGGAAAAGGTCACATCGAGCATCTGCTTTTTCTTTTATCAGTTGAACGACCTCCTAGCGAAGGAGATCGCTGCAAAAAAAAGCCAATCCGCATAGATGGGAGTACAAATCTTTCTAGGACTGGTGCCAGCTATAAAGTATCATCATAGGAAAAAACAGAATAAAGCGAGTGTGCGAGGCGCAATCGAGGATTACAGAGGAGATGGAGAAGGGGAGAGCATAAGCCAGACAAGACTTACCTACAAGAACAGCTAATACTGAAGCAGCAGAAAAAGATAAAGATGGAAGATGGTTGTGGACGGGTAAATAGGTAAAGTATGAAAGGAAGTAAAAGAAAAGAAAGTAACCGTTGAGTATTTATTCAGTCGCGGGATTTATGATAGACGAAGCAGAGAGGAAGAAAGAAAAATCAGGCATGGAGATGGAGATAGCGGTTAAAGTGGTTCATCATCCTTGAACAGGGGATCGCACTTCATCGTAGAAATATCTAGAAGCAGCGAGAACGAATGAATCGAATGGAGGAGAGAGAGGAGAGAGAATAGAAAAAAAAATGAATAAATAAATAAAACATCTACCTCGACATGAATTGTGTGTGTGGATTACGGAAGATCGTTCATCAACTCCGGACAATGATGATTTGAGAGGTGAAAATGAGAAGAATTAAGAACTGGAGAGAAGACGAAAGGAGAGCGAAAGATGGAAGAAAGAAAGAAAGAAAGAAAGACTGACTGACTGACTGAGAGAGAGAAAGACAGCCCTTTAGTAGTCCTCCTCCTCCTCAGTAGAACCATTCCTACCGTCAACTCCAGATTCATTTCCACGTACGACAGACGAAATTACCTTGGGCTGTACCATCCCCATCCCTCCTCGATTACAAAAAAGCCGCTGTGGCCAAGTAGTTAAGGCGCCCCACTTGTAATGGGGAGATCGCAGGTGCGAATCCTGTCTGCGGCAATCAATTATTTTTATTGTTAGTTTTTTCTTTCATTTACAATCCTATTCTCATCCAGCCCCTTTTTATTCTTCCAGAACTGGTCCTCCCTGTCGGTATCAATCAAGGAACTGCATAGGAAAAAGATCCCCTCCTTTCCTACAGACACGATTAAGCATGGAAAAAAAAAAAATAAAAATAAAAGTCTATCCGACCAGCTGATGGGATTCACCGGTGGCTAGAGGCTACCTCCATTCTTCAAATGGAACGTTGCTTATTGCTGAAACTAGTACGCAGCAGATGAAAGAGAAGAAGATATGAAAAGGGAATTCAAAGAAAAGGATTCTCGACTCTAGAAAAAAACATCGTTTCTATAGTCAAGCTGATACATCAGGGGGATTACAAGATACCCTCGAGAAAAGACTATCGGAATGGAAACTTAGACAGCTTTTATTTAATGTTAGCTTCGGAGAACAAAAGAACTTCCAAGTCAAACAGAACGCGGACCAAAAAAAGGAGGCAAGGAAAAAAAAAGTTGTTGGTGCTTTCTCTTCAGATATATTGCCCTGTCATAGGCAGTGGTCATCAATTTAAAAATCCTTATGTTGACCGTCGTGATAAAATGTAGTAAATCATCATTGGAAAGGCAGTGGTGGTTTAAACAATGGGGGAAGAAAACGGAGGGAAGGAAGGAAAGAATAAATAAGAGAAAAAAAAAAAAAAACAACTCACCATCCATCCTTGTCTACAGCGAGCAGATAACAAAAGAAAGGTCCTTCTGAATGAAACTCGCTAGACTACTACTACAACAACTCGCCACTACACTGCAACGTCCTTGGTTAGCCATTGATCTGCCACCAATTGAATGACAGCGTATCAATCTCTCTTCTCTCTCTCTCCTCCCTTTCTGAACGGAAGGGCGAAAAGAATTGTATATCAGACGCGACATGCTTTCTCGTCTTCGTACGACTGCTACATCGTACTTGGACATATGCTTGTCTATTTTTGGTGTCGAGTTCATCATGACATGGATGATGGCGCGATAGAAAGAAGCGAAAAGAAGAAAAGACAAAGCTCACCTGCGTGACAATTAGCCAATGCTCATATACAAATTGAGACAATTAGTTGCCTGCAGTACGATGATGATGAAGGAGAAAAGGAGGGAGCAGTAAAACAAAAGGGTGGGTGATATATGTCAGTTTTGCATGAATGGTAAATAAAAAGATGTTGTCTGCATCGAAAACTCGTATAAGACTCGTCATCTAAGAATGATCATCATGATATCACCGGGGAGAAGGAGGGTGGCTGCAATGTTTAAGAAAGAAAAATAAGCCATAAGGGGTACATACCTATCAAAATCAATAGATCATTTCTCTGGGTATCATTATACGATGGTAAGAATGAAGTGCAAAGCAAAAAAAAAAGAGGAGAGATTACAAACTATATGAATAGTACAGTTAGTCAAAAAATCCCAAATGGTGCCGTCCAAGAGTATTTAATAATGACAGTAAAGCATATGAATATGCGACGGATCAGTGGGCGAGGTTTTCTAGGCCTGCCGCAAATAAGGCATTTCCGCACGTTGCTGGATATCCTGTCAAGAGTATCCATTGGCGCCCAGTGCCATTCATCATAGATGGAGAGAGTGTCGCAAGTGGTACAGGAAACGATGAGCGGAGGGAAACCCTACATGTGGATAGAGTATGCTGCATCTGAAGAAGTATTAGTTACAAGATCAAAAAGGGTAGATGTGGAAGGTATCATGTCATTGGGCGAGGTTAGGGATCAGTAAACAGCCAATTTGTATCGTCAATGAAAACACAGAATGCTTTCTCAGCCGGTAATTTCCAGCGTATAAGATACGAATGGATCATCATAATAAGGAAGGGATCGTTGACTGCAAGTGGGAGGATCCGCTGCAATTGAAGCTTACCGTAAGGCATGATGCAGCCATTGGAGAAGAGAAACGAGAGAAGACGAAGCAGAAAAACTGAAAGAACGAGATCTATTTCCGGAGCAACTACAAAACCTGTTTCAAGATAGTCAGCGAAACGTGTTCAGAGAAGACAATATATTCATAAGGAAAAAGTTCTTCATCAAATGCGATTTGAATTAATGTTGAAGGTATATCAGGCTGACATGCAAGTTGAGTTTCATTCCCAAGGTTATAGGAGGGTCAAAGACTCTAGTTTGTGCGGTTTGGTGTTGTCATCATAATGGGGAGGCAGGCAGGCGAAGAGGAAGATTGCAGAACAAGGATTGCGAAACCGTTGTTAAAGACTCACCATCACCATTTACAAAAAAAGTAAAAAAAAAAAAACCTCCCTCCAGCTGAGTGAGAAAGTTGACAATCCCAAAGCAGGTAGTAGACGATAGATTCAGATGAACCTTCTCATTTTCGACATGCTTCATCGCAACCTGGAACTTGTCTAGTGCATCAGAACAGATGCACTAAAGTAGTTCTCAATGTGCGATGGAAGGAACAAGAGAATACAAAGGGCAAAGAAGAAAAGAACAGGAAGATGAGAAGGAAGTGAAAGAGTTGACGTTGCGAGCAAAAAAAATTTCAAAAGGGAAAAAATAGTCTTGGCACGCTAGTCCTGAAATGTCTGTTTAACCGAGTTAAAGCAAGAGAATGACTAAGATAAAGGCTAAACTGAAAATGGAAGGGTGTTTACACCTGGGGCAGCGAGTGCGCATCAGGTCGTTGATTTCGCAGTTGACGGGGTGTGGTGTGGGTGATGATTTAATCAGGAATGAATGAGAGAAGGGTAGGGGATGATGTTTATGATACTGGCGATATAATGAGACAAGGGGAGAGTATGGAGGCAGCAGATGCACAGAAGACTTCAACATGCTCACCGTCAAACAGTCCTTGCAATGTAGCTAGGGAGTTTGTTCCCAGGCTAGAAAAGCAGCATTACCAACGGTCTAGAATGGAATGAAAATAGATTTATCCAAGGAATGAATCCGTTCCAGGTTGAATGGTAGTGCGTCAGGGGAGACGCCAATCATGCTGCTTCAATACTTCAGTGACCCAGTATCAATGCAGAGACACAAGCACACAAGCAGAGCAAAGCAGAGCAGAGCAGAGCAAAGCAGAGCAGAGCAGAGCAAATTCGACGAGCAATTGTCATGGAGATAGACATTGCAACATGTCGTGTACACATGTATGCAGTCGATCATAAGGGAGTACGTGATGCCTCTGATCAAATGTGCATATCCTGAACCACGTACTTGAGGGGAGGGCCATACCAACAACAGTAGTAGCACTCGGAGAAGATCGTATATGGATCATATCTGCAATTCCCTATCCATTGCGCATCGCATCGCATCGCGCCTCATCGTATACTTCACTTACGTACTGACGAGAAGTAGTACGTGGGTACTGGCTGTCTCTGTTCGCTTCTCAATAGCTGTCTGTGGATGCACATCCGCAGACACAATGTTTGCGCCGTACCATTCCAGTGATTGATAGTAATACTAATGATTCCTGATTCTCTTCCTCACTCTTCATTTTCAGTAAATAATTGAGGGAAGGAAGGCAGTGCACAGAAAGAAAGGGCGTAGCGACTGGTTGAATCTCAAGAGAGAAACAGCATCGAACGCTCAAGCCTCTTCTCACCAGGAAGCCAGTAACAACCCTGCTCAATTCCAGTCAGTTAGTCAATCAGTCATATCAATCAATCAATCAATCAATCAATCAATTAATCAATTAATTAATCAAACCAGTCAGTCAGTCGACCGGTCCAGACCGCTAACAAGAAAAAAGTAATCCGCAAAAGCACTGACTGAGTCCGGGTATTATCCAAAGCCTTTCCTCCGTCATCATCGCCAGTCTTGCTGTCTGATTGAATTAGATCTTGCTTGTCACACCATCTGCTGGTTGGATGCTATATTCCTCTCTCAACCTCTTCATCTTCTCTCTTTCTCCCACACTCTTCGCCATCAGTCTGGGAACTTGCTCACTTCCATGCTCCCTCCTGCAACTTGTACTGCGTTTCTCAATCGCGCTACCGAGCGAGCCATCGTCGCGTCGTATCAGAGTATCAGGTTGTATCGGGCTTCATCAACAATCAATCATTCCTGACTACCTGTCCGAGAAATACTAAACTTATTGTTGACACACACAGCACGACGTGATAACATAGGACAGAATAGGAACTGAATTGGACAGGCCAAGACGAATCAGTGGCTGTTGTTATATGCTGCCTACGGTCAAACTTCGCGGCTTCCACACGACCTACTCTTCATATCAAGCAGGTTCCTGACGTATCAAGGTGATCATTTCACCAATCCCTCAACATAGCAAGCATTCAGCACACCACCTCACCATCAAGTACCATTGCAGTTATCACCACTATATTGCCTAATTTCGTCTGACGACATCTGTCTCATTCCTCAAAGGCGAAATGAATCTCTCGAGCAAGGATCGGGGATTTCATCTCGCTAGCGCCGACGGTCCTACAAACCCATCGCGAGCAACTTCCCCAGGAGGCGACCCCGTCCTCCCACCATCAAATCCTAGTAATCCCCTTGAAGATCCCTATTCTAAGGCTCGCTTGCGTCCTCGCACGTATCCTTACTTCAAATATCTACCTTATCCAATCGAAGATGAAGCAGAGCGTCAGTGCAACTTTAATGATATACTCAAGCAACTATACATCTCAATACAATCGGGGGACTTCTCTCCAGGCGCTGTCCATTGGACTAGGGAGTTGAGAGGATGGTTGAGTTTGAAATTCGATCCCACGAGAGAGCAAAGGATCAAACTTGTGAAGTTGTATTATGAGTTGGCTCTGGCACCAGGAATTGATCCCGCGGTTGCGGAGAGGTTCGCTAGCATGTTTATGCATTTGACCAAGTGAGTAGCATTCTCAATACTTCTAATTACTGATTACAACTGCTAAATGAAGGGTTGTTATGGTGCAGGAGGAAACACTACCTACGTCCCATCAAGGATCTGATCCTAGACTGGAAACCTTTGTATAGAGAAATCAAGCTCTTCGTTCTCCCATCGCAATCGGGTCTCGTGCATTCTACCAATCTGCAGCGGAGTATCAAGACGTTGACGAAGATATGCTCCTTCGCTCAGCTGTACTTTGACCCAAGAGAACTACCTCTTATGCTTGAAGAGTTCTTACCTCACTTCACTACGTCATTCATAGAAGGGGCATTTGTGGTCATTGGATTGATCAATCTGTTTATACCCACGACACCATCACCAGCTCCTGATTATGATCCAAGTCTACTACCGCAGAACTATATCCCAACCTATTTCCATCTCTGGGGACTGATAAACCGTTCAAAAGCAGTCGATATTGCTATGCTTGACATCTTCTCACGACTGGCTCGAGATACCTTGGGATGCTCTAAGATTCCATTTGATGAATATGGCATCTTCACGAAAGATCAGACGAACCTCATATTTACTGCTGTTCTTCGCCTGCTTGAAATCCCCATTGGACAGGCGACGTCCGCGTACAGCACTGTTGTCGACTTTTCAGCTGGACTAGGCATTATGCTCGATAGAGATCCGAGAAAACATCCACCTGCGCATATCATTGCTCGATGGATCGCAATGTCACTGTCGCCAAAGTGCATGGAGTCAAAGGATTCAGTGATGTCACAATTGGAGGCATTAATCCAGGGCGTTGAGACGATGTTCCATCCTTCAAACATCGGACATTGGTCGAAACCTTTAGCGCAGTTGGTTCACTCGCTAGCTGACTTTTTCGTCATGAGATGGCACCGGGAAAAGAATGGCGAGATGGATATCCCTGAGGACAGAAAGCTCAACGATGCCGTAAAGCGACGGTTCGTGCTCTGTTTGAAGGATGTCACGTTCGTGGGCATATACTCAAAGTCCGCAACAATGATGAGTTTCGCCTTGTCGACGTTGCAGTGTCTTGCAGAGTTGGAACCGAACCTGATTTTACCGAGAGCCTTACAGTCGATTTACCCTTCATTGCAAGGATTGGTCGAAGTTCACCGTACCACAAGTTCGTTGAGAGCGCTGCAGGTTCTTTCGAGAACTATGATCAGGACTAAAGGCTTCAGGTGTCATATTCCGGCATTGCTGGGGTTAACGCTACCAGGCATTGATGCCAATGATTTGGAAAAATCGTTATATACCCTTTCGTTTCTACAAAGTGTGTGCTATAATATTCCCTTCGAGGATATGACTGTTGGAAGGGATGATGTTCAGGGAAATATGCTTGCTATGCAATGGATAACGGGCGAAATCGAAAGAATGGAGATCGAGGGCGCTGATGTGGAAATGAATTATGACCACGACTTGGAAGACCGCGATGAGGAGATGATTCTGAGATCATCAACGACGGGGTTTGGAGAGTTTTTAATATCATTCCTTGGGCGTGTATTTACGCTCGTGGAGAACTTACCCGACGCTGCAAGAGTCAGGAGCGGTTCTCCGGAAGAAAATATTCTAAGTACTCTACCTGCCGTGTTTACGCCCCTACTCGCTTCCCTCTCGCCGGAACTATATGAGATCGCACTCCATAAAATCTCGACCTTCATCTCCGACCATGTCATTCATCAGGCTAGAGATGCAATGGCATTCATCTGCAACGCGCTGTGCAAAGCTAACCCGGAGAAAGCCTTGAAGACTTTGATTCCACCGCTCATCGCCTCAATACGGACGGAGATTGACGAGAATGGAGCCGCGTCGACAAGGACTACGGGGTCGGATATTCTGCCGAGAGATCGAGCATTGGTCTGGAACGTCAGCATGCTGAGCATGTGCGTTGTGCATGTTGGGAGGGAAGTCATAAAGTATCAAGACGAATTGTTTGAGATTGCGAACTACATGCAACAGCATTGCAAGGGAATTCCCACGGTACACATCTCCAACTTCGTGCATCACCTGTTGCTCAACCTGACAGGAACCTACGTCGTTGATCATGATTTGTTTGAGCCGGAAATTCGACAGAGGGGAGTTACGCTGGAACAGTGGGGTCAGCGGCAGCGCATTGACGATTTAACTATCAAATGGCACGTACCTCAACGTGACGAGCTTGAGTTTGCGGTCAAGGTTTTCAGGTCGCAAGCGGGAGGTGCGATCGATCAGTTGGAGTCGCTGATTAGCGAGATATCTGCAATCAAGCCCGATGGCAGTGGAAAGGAATGGAGTGACGAAGTCAGTAGGAAGCTAGTCCTTCTAAGGTTGTTACTTTCCGGCGTCTCAGTGCTGTTCGATAACAAGGCGGTCTCAAAAGATGGTGTGATTGGCAAGACCGAGGCGCAAATTCAGGCAATAAAGGAGAAAACTGGCGGGGATGCCGGTGAAGCGGCGGAGCTTGACGATGATCACATGGCTGCGGATCCGGAGTCGGCATTGGATAGCACGGACGATTCTGTCTTCAGAAAAACATTCCATTATCCGACTGGATACCCTCTTGAAGAGGATGATCCGTTGTATCTTGAGATTCACCAACTCCGCCATCGTGCTGGTGAGGTGATACATGACGTGCATGAATACCTTCGTGAACACCAGCCTGATGATGTCTCGTGCTTCACTTCCCTCTTCACCGTTTACCGATCCTGGTTCGTCGACGTCAGCTTTGAGCGTTCCGCCCATGTTCTCGACCGTGTCTCAAAGTTACTGGAGGCAGACTCTCAGCCCTATCAAGTGTCCGGCGTGAGAAAAGATTACCCCCGTCCTATTCTGGTCCGACGAGCAAACCTCTATCATATACAACGTCTTCGACAGAATGCTACTCCGCGACCGAGAACTAAACTCGATGAAAAATTACTGCTTGATCTTGCGCAATCGAGTGTCTCAGCGTATACCGATAATCGACGAAACGCTCAGGTTGCAGCGGAATCTGCATTGAAGGTCGTTTGGGGAGGCAGGATCCTGGTGATTCCGCCATTGCTTGAAGCGCTGCAGCAGGGTGTCAAGGACAACGACTATCCCAAGCTGAAAGGTGCTTTGTTCTCTCTGCTTTATGGTAGTTTGGCGAAAGTCCTGGGCCGTCATTGGAAGTATACTCCTACATTAATCCGTACTTTCATCGCTGCCAATGGTACCGACAAACCTTCTGTGCAGAGAATTTGCGCTGGCGCAGTGTATCAAGTTATGGATTATGGACGGGCTCAGGAGAAGCTTGCTGTGTTGGACGCCGAAGTTATCGGGTGTGTCGCGCCGGACGACGATGTTTCCGAGACCATTGAGAAAAATCGAAAGACATTTTTGCAGAAATGGCAATCAATCGAGGAGAAAAAGGCGGAGTTATGTGATGAGCTCATTGAGATTGCCAAGAAATCGCACTGGAAAATAGCAAGTCGGGTTGTTGCGATGGTTGTTGGCATGGGCCTACGATTTGAGACAATTGCTAATCCTGAGTTACTCGAGCTCATCGTTAAGGGCACGGTCGACTACCATCCTGGGCTAAGGGCAGTTTATCAACAGGCACTCATGTCTTTGTTCACGCTGATTGATGTCCGCGCCGTGTGCAATCATAATTATGAAGACTATGTCGTGCGCAAGGAATTCTATCCTGGCAAGCTTGAGGTCAGCACTAAGCCGGAAGATCCGAAGTGGACACAGCAATATCTCAACGCCTTTGCGAAGCCCGAGGCGGAGTATTACGTTGATCATGATTCCCCTGGCTGGCTAGTGTGGGGCAAGACGATGCCTGCGTATAAGGTAAATCTGAGGTTCGAAATTGACTACGACGATACGGAGTGGGCGGTTAGAATGCGGATGGGTCAGTGTTTCGACCGTCAGTGGTTGAAGGATTACTTCAAGTATTTGAAGCAGGAACCACGCGATACATCTGCTGATCGGTACCGCATGTCAGCAGCCATGACGCTGCTCTATGTCTTCGAGCTCATGCTCCGCGATGGATTGACGAAGCTAACGTTTGAAGAGGTCAAGGAGGAGATTGCCGCAGTATACGAGGATGGTAGTGACAAGCATCAGCATAGGGCTACAGCTGAGATCTTCGGTGGACTGTTGAGTTCCGTCTTTGACACCTCTGTCGAAACGAGGACCAAAGTCTGGGAGTATGTCTTCCCCATGGTTAGGAGTATCATGTCAGACAGTCTGACGCCAGAGAACATTCATTATTGGAACACGTTCCTGCATACGGTAACGCAGTGTCGCGACCCTCGACGAAATTGGCCGTTGGTCGATTGGCTTACTAGTTTCAGGTTGGACATGTCTTCCAATGCTGCCTTCAAGGAAAGCTCAAAGATACAACTCCTGCACCAGTGTATCCTTGACGTGGGTTGGCATTTCCAACTCGAGAAACCAGTAGTGAAGGACTTCCTTGACCATCTTGATCATCCTTACAAAGGCGTTCGCGAAGCTATGGGTCATACACTTGCGACCATTATTCGCACACGTTATCATGAATCATATCCGGATGTGGCGAAGCTGATCGCTGCCCAAAAAGAGGCCTCAAGCACAGGCGTTCGTCCGTACAAACCTTCCGCTGACTTCGTGGAAATGATCACCAAGGTCTTTACGCAACTTGAAAAATGGCGGCATGAGCGGGTGCCAGGACAACAGACACCATCTTCCTATTCTTCTGGTTGCAAGACGGTCGTTCTCTGGCTCGATGCAATGCTTTCATCTCATGAATGCATTACCCTGTTGGACTTCTTCCCTAAATTATTTACTGAGCAATTGCTACACATGATGGATGTCAAGGAAGACCTGGAACTTCAGTCTCACGCATACCACGTTTTCCGCCACCTTCCTAACATCCCTCATCCTATTGGTGAGGATACCGCGTTCATCGATGAGCTCATCCGCATCGGACGGAATTCACAATTCTGGCACCAAAGACTACGTGTCATGGTCAACATGCAGATCATTTACTTCCGTCGCCTATTTGTTATCCCCTCTGCAGATCGTGAAAAGTTGTTCGAGTGCGTAGCATCAATGCTTGAGGACAGCCAGCACGAAGTCCGAAATGGCGCATCAACGACGTTGTCTGGCATGATTCGCTGTTCTCCTGTCGATCTTCGCAACAAATTGGTGCTTAACTTCCGCGATCGGTTCACTAAGATGCTCATTGATAACCCGTTACCCAAGAAACCCAAGAGGCCTCTTGGTGCTTCGGCCACATCAACCGGGACGAGCACGCCTACCCCTGAATATACCAAGCTTCTCATTATACGACACGCTGCGGTCCTTGGCCTGGGGGCTCTAATCAATGCGTACCCCTACGCAAGCCCTCCTCCGCATTGGATGCCCGAGGTTCTGCAGACCCTGAGCAACAAGGCAGCAGGCGATCCTGGTAGTGTTGGACAAGGCGCGAAATCCATTATTGGCGATTTCAAGAAGACTCGTCAGGATACTTGGCATATTGATGTGAAGGTAAGCTTCCCCCAACCTTTCTCTACTTATCCAAATCAGCGTATGGTTTGCAATATTTTACTGATTGATCATTCATAGGTGTTCTCATCCGATCAACTTGAAGACTTATCTGGGGTACTCTGGAAGAGCTATTTTGCATAGACCTAAAACTAGTCATATTGGTTTCGATGCTAAGCCGGAGCGTCGATCCACCTCACCCTCTGTTTCTTTACACTGTTACGCATGACATCAGACGTTATTGAGACACCACAAGTTAAGTCGTAAAGTGGGATATACAATACCTTTTAATTCATAACCCTTTGTATATCCGTAGCCTTGCACACCTTATGGTGACTCCTTATTAAAGAGGCACGCTCACATCTCTGATTCGGTGCCTGAGCGCCAAGGCACCGACTGCACACAGAGTCTTGGCAAGGCTAAACCGAATATGGAATGTTGAACGTCAGATCTGTTTCGGCGGCTTAAGGGCGATGGACGACGACGACGACGACAACAAGAACAACAACATTTGCGACAACAACAGCAGTTGATCTTGTCATATTTAATAGAGGCGAACTACGTTATTATTGCGGTACCAGCAGCGAATTGTGAGATTGCTCAGATATTCCTTTGAGTCATCCGCGCACCTTGTGTGTCCATCGCAATCATGGCTCCCTCCGAGGAGGCGATGCTGCGCTCGGAGGAGATGAGCTTGACGCAGCTCTACATCGCCAACGAGATTGGAAGAGAAGTTGTTAGCGCTCTAGGCGAGCTTGGACTGATGCACTTTCGCGACGTGAGCTGAGATACACACCCGTAACACACCTGGACTTTTTTGCCTTGTTCGTTTGTATGCTGATGACTCCTCCTGGTGAAGTTGAACGCAGGGACGACTGCTTTTCAGAGAACGTTCACCAATGAGCTTCGACGACTCGACAATATTGAGAGACAACTTCGTAAGTCGAGGGCTTTGCATCAATTGATTCATTGGTGTTCCCGCCCCAACTACCGGTTCTACGCCGTACGTTGTTGAATTTCACTAATCATCAATCTATGGGCTCTCAGGATACTTTCACTCTCAATTGGTCAAAGTTGGCATTCCCATGAAATCATCTCTTGAGCTTACCAATAGCCTGGCTGCACCACGCGCGAGAGAGATTGACGAGCTTGCTGAACGCAGTGAAGCTCTTGAACACCGTGTCTCTTCTCTGAACGAGAGCTGGGAGACACTGAGGAAGCAAGAGATCGAACTCATCGAGTGGAGATGGGTTCTCAGGGAGGCTGGAGGATTTTTTGATAGGGCCCATGGGCATACGGAAGAGATTCGCCAGTCCATTGACGATGAGGAACCTCTTCTGCGTGATGTGGAACAGCAACCCTTCCGCCCAGAAGGTGGTGATAATGCCCAACAATCTCTTTCCGTGATGAACATTGGGTTTGTTGTCGGCGTCATTGACAGGGATCGCATGGGCGCATTTGAGCGGATCCTTTGGCGCACTCTTCGCGGCAATTTGTACATGAATCAATCCGAAATTCCTGAGCCTATCATCGACCCTGCGACGAATGAAGAACACCACAAGAATGTCTTCCTCATCTTTGCGCATGGAAAGGAAATCATAGCCAAGATTCGCAAGATTTCTGAGTCGCTCGGTGCTCATTTATACAATGTCGACGAGAATAGCGAAATCAGAAGAGATCAGGTCCATGAAGTTAACACGCGCATTGCCGATGTTGACAGTGTCTTGCATAATAACAAGATGACTCTAGACACCGAACTTACGCAGGTTGGTCGCTCGCTGGCTGAGTGGATGATCATCGTCAAGAAGGAAAAGGCCGTTTACGAAATTCTCAACAAGTTCTCCTACGATGACACTCGCAAAACCCTCATTGCTGAGGCATGGTGCCCAACCAACTCACTTCCTGTGATTAAGAGCACGCTCCAAGACGTCAACGATCGTGCTGGTCTTGTTGTTCCTACCATCGTCAACGAAGTCCGCACAAATAAGACACCACCCACCTATATGAAGACGAACAAGTTTACCGAAGGCTTTCAAACCATTATAAACTCCTACGGCACTGCTAAATATGGTGAAATTAATCCCGGACTCCCGACAATCGTCACTTTCCCCTTCATGTTTGCTGTCATGTTTGGTGACTTGGGTCATGGCATGCTCATGACAATGGTTGCTCTGGCCTTGATCATTTTTGAGAAGAAGCTCGCGCGGACAAAACTTGATGAGCTTAGCGGTATGGTGTTCTACGGTCGTTACATCGTGTTGATGATGGGTCTTTTCTCTATCTATACTGGCACGCTTTACAATGATATCTTCTCCAAGTCTCTCAGCACCTGGCCCAGTGCTTGGACTTGGCCTCAGGATTTTAAGGAAGGCGAGGCTGTGTCCGCTTCATTGAAGGGCACCTACCGCTATCCATTTGGTCTCGACTGGGCATGGCATGACACCGACAACAGCTTGCTATTTGCGAACTCCTACAAGATGAAACTAAGTATTCTACTTGGTTGGACACACATGACATATTCGCTTTGCCTGTCTCTCGTCAACTCCCGCCACTACAAAAAGCCTGTCGAATTCTGGGGTAACTTCTTACCTGGAATGATATTCTTCCAATCGATATTCGGGTATCTTGTCATCACAATCGTGTATAAATGGAGCGTGGACTGGTACGGTCGTGGTGAGTCGCCCCCTGGTCTTTTGAACATGCTCATCTTCATGTTTTTATCGCCTGGGACCGTTGGCGAACAACTCTACCGTGGTCAAGCTCCCGTTCAAGTCTTCCTTCTACTTCTCGCCTTGATTCAGGTGCCCATCCTACTACTTCTCAAGCCCCTGTATCTGCGCTGGGAACATAAGCGTGCTCGCGCGCTTGGTTACAGGGAATTAGGCACAAATGCCAGAGTGAGTGCGGTGGACGACGAAGGCGAAGAGCATACAAGCTTGTCTGCTGAAAGTAGGTCAAGTACCGGCGACGCCTCAAGGCCTGTCACCTCTGGAGGTCATGACGATGAGGAGGAGCACGAGGAATTTGAATTTAGCGAGGTTATGATTCATCAAATTATCCACACCATTGGTAAGTGTCTGCTGTCTACCCCCGATAACTCCGCCCTGCACATCTTGCGCTTCGGTTAACCGACTGTTGGGTTACTCCGCAGAATTCTGCTTGAACTGTATCTCGCACACCGCGTCCTATCTCCGACTGTGGGCACTTTCTCTAGCCCATCAGCAATTATCCATCGTCCTTTGGAATATGACCCTCGGAAATGCATTTGGCATACAGAATCCAACGTTCCGGGTTATCGTTCTTGTTGTCACCTTCTACATGTGGTTCACCCTCACTGTCTGCATCCTTTGTATCATGGAAGGAACCAGTGCTATGCTCCATGCTTTGCGGCTTCATTGGGTTGAAGCTATGAGCAAACACTTCATTGGTGACGGTATTCCCTTTACTCCTTTCAGTTTCAAGACTATGCTTGAAGAAGATCCCGTGGATTGAATTTACATCTGGAATACAACAATATAACCATTCCTATGGCTATAACGCCCCTGCAATTGCAATCAATTGTTGCTGCCTCAAAGCCAGGAAACCCTGCAGGTCGCGTACGTTTCCAAGGAACGACTTTATATGGTTGTTCCGCAGGAAGAAAAAAGCACCTGTTTCTACTTCGATGCCTCCTCCGTAGATTTGCGGTCTCGTTGGGTACAGGAACATGTCGGGCCTGCAACGCAGTGATGTTGTGCCGGACGGCGCAAATGAAACGAACATCACAGTCGCAAAAAGCAATGCACTCATCGAAGTTCTATGAATTTTCGCACATATACACCTGTAACGGCCGCCCCAAACCCCTTGCTAGATATGCTGTGCTGAATACCTCGGCAACGCTGCGCTTTTGACATATGAGTCGTTAGGGGCAGTTGCGATCAGCTGACACTCGAGACTCAATACGGCTGTTCCGCACGGTGCCGTGGCACTTTCCAGCGGATCAGGGAGCAGTTCAAGATTACTCAAATATTCATCAATCGCGACTGCTGCCCAGAAACATGTTCCAGCCAGAACCCGTCTGATCTTCCAATTTTTTAGAAAATGCATGATTACATCGTACGAAAATCGTTCATTTGCAGCTCCTATCCTCAGCTAGCGATGCGCTGCCGAACCAATACATTGCATTGCTCACTATGGGAACTTCACTCGAGCCGAGTAATTCCTGGGGTGTTCCATGCTGGCGATCCACGTGGGAATGGCCTGAATGAGCGACAATATCCTCGTACGGACCGTAACGAGCGTGCGTACGTTCTCACGCATGAGTCACTCGCCATCATATGCAGCCATATGCGGGATCAATCGGACCGTGAAGGATCTACAGAACGACTTATGCGCTCTATGTGAGGAACTGACACAAGTACAAGATCCTGCAACAAAGCATCTCACTGCTTGTGACTTGTTAATCAACCGGTCTTGCGATCACCCTGATGATATAGGATGCCAAGTACATAATATGAAATCCTTCCAAATTTACATCGCCAAGCCGGGCTACCCAGACGCCATACGCACGGAAATTTTGTGAACCAAGGATTCGCTGGTTCGCAATTATCGGGAGCAGAATAGGACGGGCTTCGATGTCGAGACGACTACCTTCGCAATGCTTATTTCACGCTGTTCAAACTGCCAAGGTAAGCATCTGATTACTGATGCCCGACTACATAGTCCGCTTGGTACGGTTGTCCCTCAAGGTGTGCTTTTGAGGTCTCGCCGTTTTCATGGAGACATGACCGGTTTAGATATTCAACTTGATACGATGGGATTCTTCTGATAGAAATGGCATCCCTGTCAATTCTTCAGTTGTGGCATTTTATCGTATATCGCCGTATAGGCTCCTTGACGGTAAGATCTGCTTCATCGAAAATGTTGAATAATCAAGAATACAAAGATCCGCCAAACGCATTTACGATGTGTCCATACGGACCCGGGAACAGACATTAGAGCTAGGATCGAGTTTTACACTTTCCACCTGCCAGCTCAAGTTGTCTAATCAATATACATACCTTACATGCGCCACATCGATTACATCCTACTCATCATGCATCTTGTTTGTCGGGTGTCTTCCCATTGCTATCATATGATGCCGGTTTAGTCTCAGCTTGAGCTTACAGGAATTCTTTCTTAAAAGACACACTTGTCACTGATCTGTGAGGCCGGCCGGTGTTGCTCAAAGAAAAGTGACTGCCTACAATTTCCTCCTGCTTACTAAACAGCCCTTCTCATTTTTGATGCCTGATACGCCATCTGTCAGTTCGTGGATCTCACAAGAACCGCTTAATTCGATCTGTTACACTATTTGACGGACCTCTTACCCCGAGATATATTACGGATGTACATCTTGGCGGGTTTTATTCGACAAGTTCGTTTCCGAGCGACGAGATACATTTGATTTCTGACCGAAGCTACCATATTCTTTGCTACTGTGAGACGGTTGCAAAGCGATCCGAAACTTCATTTGTGAGCAAGAGTTCAACAGTTGGGTCGGTGGTAGGAGGTTAAGAGCGGCGAAAGCTGCTCAGTGGGGCAGCTTTTGGGCTTCCCGTTGACCTATAATTTACATCGGTCGGCCAGGTGGGCTTTACGGTGCAAACGGGACCGGCACTCTCCCATCCGTCTCTCTATTTCAGTAAGGCAGCTCCACCTCGAACTACTACTGCAAGTAACATTTGGATGGTTGCTTATAAACCTAAGGGTACGTTGCCGGTTTCTTCCTACAGTTGAAGACGACGCATTGCTCTCTTTTCGTCGCATCATATATATCAGCATACTTCCACCGGCGTCTGGAAGACCTCCTTCAGTTATGCACATCCGTTTTCATGGGAATATTCGTCTGGTTCTGACATGGCGGCTTGCAGGTTGGACGTTGCACGAGCAGATTTGCCCAGCACTGTTGAGTTCTCACTCAGCACTGCACAGCAGAAGCACCATCTAGACAACTTAACATACTTCGTGCAGAATGCTCCTGGTTCAACCAACCCACGAACACACACACACATCAGGGGGGAGTTGCCATGACACATTGACTAAACCTTTTCATATCAAACATCCTGTCAATGGTCGATATTCCATGCCATCACCTCTCACGGCCTCATACGAGGGACTGTCAGGCAGATTCAGGAATTCTATGGCACTTGCCAGTTCACTACCATCGCATTCAATCATGGCAGACGATTCTAGCATCGAGGAAGATAAGACCGATGCATTGGAGGAATCAAATCGGGTGTGTCCTCGCCCGAGAAGAGCAACGGAGAGCGCGTTTTCCTCCCATCATGCCGGCCGTTCCAAGACGTGTTTTCGATTGGCACTTCCTCCTCCACGACATAGACAACGCATAAGACTAAGGCCCAAGTTAATACTTCAAGTCCAGCAAATCTCCCATACTACCCGACCAGTTCCGAAACTTGATGTTCTTCCGTCAGCGTTCTTCGGCACACTTTTTGGTTTGAAGGCGCACTACATGCTCAATGTGAGGTTTTCTCGCTGCGGGCCTGCTGACGTCGTTATCGTTCCTAGCGACTCTTATGTAACTACACAGTCAGAAGATGACGGAAATCATGCTTCTGGTTCCGATGATGAGTCTGTGCACCGTGAACTTGTCGCCGCAATCACCTTGCCGAAGAAAGACTATCAGCCTACCGGTGAAATATGTCTTGCACAGGGCTCCCGTTGGGACGCAATTTCCCTGCCTAATGGTAATTACGAGTTCGTGAGCACTTCTAATGGCGTCAAAACGGTTGCTCGCTGGGTTCTGCGAAGGAATCGTCGCAGCACTGTCGCGGGAAGTCCAATTCATGATGACGACAAAAGGTCCTTTACATTCAGTCTCATCGATCCGAGTACCAGGAGACATCCAGTAGTTGGATGGTTGGATAGCAAAGGCGTCGACGTTGCGGACCGTTACTCTCCTACTTCTGAACAGGCGAATCGGCGCTTAGACATAGCCGAGGTCGCTTCCGACGATTTAAACGAGCAGCCTCGTTCTCAGAGTCCAGAGGGGAAGAATCTGGTTGAGATGGATGATTTCACTAGAACCCTTATTATCGCCACCTCTATTTATGTATCACTCCGCGAAGGCTGGGCAAAAAACGAGATTACAAGCACGCCGGACATCAGCAGTTCACAATTCTCTCCGGCGCCTTCACAGCTGCCACTGGCATCATCTCTTGCGTATCGAGCGAATGGAACGAACAAAGACGCTCCATTCCCAATCAGAAGAAAACAGAGTTATCAGTTCTCTTCATTCTTTGAGAAGACATCAGTGGCGTTTCGACGATCTCTATCGCTTTCCCACCGGTCGTCGCAGCCTCCCAGTATGCGTCGAGCTGTGGAGGCTGAGAATTCAAGCAAACTGTCAAGCCGACGGTCGTCGCTATTGAGTGAATCACCTAATAGATCGGAACTTCGGGAAAGTATGCTGCAACGGAGATATGCGACGATACCAACTTCTCATTACGAGTCCGCCAGCAACACTCTGCTGACTTGCAACGACGCTGGAGTTGATGACACTGACATCCCTGAAAGTTTTCACAATGATTCCATGATAACGAGTAATCATGACGAAAGTACCGCTGATTCACAAGCGGTCTCGTCGCACACCGATTTCAACATGGCGTGCAGTCCATCACCAGATCTCAGCAATCGAGGTCCTCCTCCTCCTTCTCTGTTTGTTAAATCTGGTCAGCAGTCTACGGGACGTACAAAAAAGTGGCGGAAACTCGGCCATTGGTTAAAACCTCTGGGAGGTAAGAAGGACAAAGATACATGAATTCACTGCCTCAATAAAGCACTGCTCCCTCCCTGGAGACCTAATGATGGATGAGCGTATGCTTTGCAAAACCTGCAATAACCTTATTGAACTCTTTCTCTCGTTTGGCTTGGTGATAGCCGGCCGACTGGTTCGGCCTAAACATACACACTCATTTCAAAGACTTTTCGCATATTGCCTTCTGAATGCATTTAGAGCGCCGAGATAGCATCTTCATTTCGATTCAATCATTATTTCTCGAAACATCCTTTGTCCCTGATGTCACCTAACACCAATAAAGCTCTTGCGAATGTTGTAAGGACCCAGGTAGCTCAGATACAGAAGGATCTTGCCTCGGTCACGTTGGTGTCGCCCTTCTCATGGCAGCCCTTATATAAGTGAAAGCGGCTTTCATCCGGTTACCCTTGTCCGCTGCCAAATAGTCAGTCCGCTTTCGTCATGCTGATATGGCTTCCTGACAACTGATCCACCACGTAGAAATTCTCGTCAAAGTATCGAAAAAGAGATGGTTCGAATATATCATTTTACAAGCAGGGTGTGCATATACATACAGCCCGGCCTTTAAATAATCAATTGCAATGCCACACTGTCTGGGGTATAGTAGCAGCTGTCCGGGTGAGTCAGCTACGGAGTGAGTGGGCTTAATGCATTCGTTCACCTTCAACTGATATGAAGATGACCTCATGATGGCTCGGACATGCGAGACAAACATAAGTAGGATTTTCAATTGGGCTGTGCCTATGAAGAAGCAGACGGGAGAACCCTGCATATCCCCACTAGGTCACTGTGGCTTTGCTACGGTCCTTTGACGCGGGGTCTTAGAAATTCTCCAACGGGAGCACGGCAGGGCACTAAGTTGACGACCAGCTGAGATGATCAAGAACTATATACATCGGTCATGCATATGATTGCTCTTCCCCCCTTGAACTCGATGCAGCTTTCTAAGCCTTGCAAGCCCGAGGACCTGCAATGGATATGATTGGTTTCGAGGGATCCTTGTCTCGGGATGAAGGTGCGTAAAGGTCGACGGGCACTAAGGGAGCTGTCAGTCAATAGATGTCACTCCTCATGAAGCAGAGCTAATGCAAGATGCAAAAGGAGCAACCAGTGAAAGTAACATATCCAGGTATCAAGTTCAGGAAAGGACAGGGAAGGACAGGAATTCAGTCTTTGTTCCTTGAGAAGTCTCATTATACGCTGATAAACATAAAAACAGAACAGAAAAAAGAAACAGACAGCCAGACCTTCCAACAACGACACCAGCATGGCAAGCGAGATTGGTCGTAAGATATCTAGAAAGAAAAGGATTTGGCCAGGAAGAAAAAAGGAAAGAACAGAGAAGACTTGAAAGAACTGGGAGCTGCACATAATCGAAGTTGCCACCCATCTTACCGTCCATTGTTCGCCATTAACGCCAGCGTATTAAGAAAAGCCAAAAGAAAGCCTACTCTCATCCCCTCTATTTCGCATTACATGTATCTTCGGAGGCCTCGTTTCTTTTTCATCATTTCGGATCTGACAAACACGGGCAGTATATACCGTGGTTCCAGAAGACGAACATAGGGCGTGGTATCGTGTGTCATGGGGCCAGAACGAACGAAAGTGCACCATGAATTTGCTACCCCAACAAGAATGACGAAAGCTTTTTTTCGTCCTCCAGTTTCCAAGTCAAGGTTGTCGAACATTCCCAGTCCAATACGCCTGCTGCTGGGCCTGCTGCTGGGCTTGATGTTGCTGCTGGGCTGCATGTTGAGACGCATCTGAAACTTGCGGGGATTGGCGGATTGGATACTCCAAACCGGGAATGGCTCCTTGAATTTGAGGAAGCATACCTGGCGTATTGCTCGGAACATAGACAGGCGTTCGAGCAGCAGCAGGATGATAGGGACTCATCTGGTGTTGATAGGCATCCATAGAACGAGCAGCATACCGGGGATCTGCCTCATAGATTGGCCGGCCCGACAT
>JAGYHZ010000279.1:0-12858 GCA_024244195.1 Ascosphaera aggregata | reverse complement strand
CGATTACAATTTCTACAAATTACACCTTTATAAAAGGTGTTGTCTTATGTAAATAAGTAGTTTACTATAAGATGTAGATGATATGAGGATTGCTGCTTTGTAGAGGTCACTGACAGACTGACAGGATGTATCCAGTGACATTCAGTATGGCAGAGATGGATGACTCTGATCTTCGTGCTGGATGATACTCCCATCTGCCCATACATACTAAGGCTTCGACTCAATTGAGTGAGCAAAGCCGAGTGCGTCAAGAATATATTCAGGATGCTCAAGACCCAGCGCAACGCTACTTTGGCTATGAAACACCTGCCTTTTGGTATCTTCGAGGATGTCATCTCGCCTCATTCTTTTCATCAGACACAAGAACTGTTTTGAGCTTCTCACGGGGATCATATGCTGACAAGATCACGCACACAGTCGTTTTCAAATTGGTTCATGGACGTCACGGAAGAGCGGATGATTATGTTCTTAGCTGCCGTCGACCGAGAGCTCCAAAAGTATGGGTATGGATGAAAATGGTCTCTTAATGACGAGTACCACACGCGAGAGCGGGCAACAGGGGCCAAGATTCTGGATGCGAGTTGGAGGTTTAGTAACCACCAGTATCGAGGACTCAGAACTGGTTGGGTGGCCTCAATTAGACACCGAAGTTGATTTTTCCAAACCCAAATACAAGCTGGCTGCTGATGCGCAATCTTGGTCCCAGAAACTCTGACGAAGCTCTCTCAGTCATGGCTCGTCTTTGACGGACTGAAAACAACGAGTTGGTACTAACCTCCCGGGTGATGGGCGAGGACAAGGCTTTGTTCCCGTAACGACTTTGCTCGTTAAGTGTCGACGCTCTACGTGGGCACGTAACATCTCCGGGAACTACTGAAGAGGTCTTTAGATGAACGAACTCTTCCATGTGAGGGTATCGGACGGTTGTCAAAACTTCCTTGACATGACTGGAGATAGCCTCATCAATGCAGCCATGTACGCCACGCAGATACGGCCTTCCGTAGGAGAAAATGATTTGATTGCCGCTCGCTCGCTCGCTTACTATTCCATCCACTAAGCCTCCGTAAGCCCTTCATGCAAGATTTGAGTCGACTTCCTGTTTTTCAGACGGCTGGAGATGACTTCAGACGACATTCTACTCTTACGGCACCCCCGCTGGCCATGTCAGGTAAGCAGGCAGTGATGCATCTACAGGGGTGCGCTGCTTGCATAACGCATCCTTGGCCGCGTACTTCTAGTATCTGTTACCTATGTGCAATCGAATCATCTACAGAAAAGGGGTGAGGTTGTCAATAGCTTCTTTTCCCCCTCGGTATTGAAGAATGAATTGATGAAGGGATTGTATTCCAAGAATCCATACGTTCACTCGGCTTAGACAAGACATGACGCAAGTAAGAATGGGCATCCAGGGCATCCGACAAAGCAGAAAAAGGACGAGTCCACCAATGACAGATGTATAAATCAGACAGGACAAATCACAGAAGATGAAAAAGAGATGAGTTCAATTACATCAACGAGGGAAGGGAATAAAAATGAAAAAAAGGGAAAGGAAAATCCAGTAAAAAAAAAAAAATAAATGAAAAAAAAAAACCAAAAAAGTTCGCGTGATGTGTTGAGGCTTCTCAAGAAGGCAAAAGATCCAAGGTAAAAGAACTTAAGTTCCAAGCCGGGCGGTGCTGTTATCGTCTAATCCTCCTCGTCGTAACCATACGCATGCTCTCTTCCAGCGTAGGGAATAACTCCTCATGAGTCTGCTCTTGCCTGACCCCATTTCGATTTCCGTTACCATTGCCAGTGCCGTTGCTGTTCCTGCTCCAGGTACCGTAACCTCTTCCAGTGTTTCGCACAGGTGAGTTGCTGTTGCCGTACTCGTGAGCGTATTGAGTATTGTGGTCAATGCCACCAGCATATACATTGTGATAGTTGTGATAGCTGATGTTGTTTCCGATGCCATCATGATATCCATTGCCGTTACGGTTTCCACTGTTTCGCACAGCTATATTGCTGTTGTCATATTCATGATTTTGGCCGTCATATCCAAGTCCGTACGCATATCTGTTGCCGTTGTTGTTGTTTCCAAAGTCATAATGATATCCATCGCCGTCGCCGTTTCCAAAGTCATCATGATACCCGTTATTGTTGTTATTGTTGTTGTTTCCAAGACTGTAGGTATATGCCTCCTGGTCGTGATTGTTTCCAATGCCAGCATGATATCCGTTGTTGTTGTTGTTGCCGTTCCGATTTCCATTTCCATTTCCATTCCCATTGATACGGACAGGCCTGATAGCCTGCGTAAAGCTAGATATCAGACGATCGCTACCTGGCGCTGAATTTGATCCAGCACGGAATGGATCTTGCACTCCATTGTGACATTGGGGAGATCGCTGACGAGAATGTTGTTGTCGCTGTTGTTGCACTGGCGGAAGTTGTTGTTGTTGTTGTTGTTCTTGTTGTCGCTGCGCTTGTCCTGGTTGTTGCTCTGGTCGCAACAGACTTTGCACAACCTGACGTATGTTATGCGGTTGCGGTTGCCATTGCTTTCGCCTATCTGCAGCAGGCTCCTTAGGCGCTCCAGATGGGCCGGGAGTATGCCCAGTCAACGTCAACGTGCCTCCGCTGGGTCCGTTACCCGTCAGTGTGACATTGCATCCCTTCCCCCTGGAGCTGCCCACGTTTTGGGTGTCACCGCCAGGCACAGAGTAACCACTTTCAGGAGTCAAGCAAGTGCGGGACGTGGAAGGTCTACCATCTGGATCATCTTCGAGAGGAGGGGTGGGAAGAGGAGTCACACGGGAAGAAGGGGTCTTTTCTCTGGGACACACGGGAGTCGGGGAACTGCAGCAGAAACGAGGAGACGAGGTAGCGTGCTGCTCGGGAGCAGGAGAAGAATGACGAGGATAAGAGGTCGGGGAGGCAGCAGCAACATAGGGAGAGACAGGAGGTAGGGCAGAAGCCGGTGGTGGTGTGCCTCCCTTTTTGAGTATCTTTCGATCATAGTACTTCTGTAAGCCGACGCCAGGAATATCTGGCAACTTGCCCATAACGGCTGCGATCCATGGGTCGTGTGCGAAGGGACAGCAGGGGGCCGCTGCACAGTATCCATTGAGCCAATGTCTGAATTGAGAACACGAGTTAGTTCGGATAGCGGGTCAGGGTAAAAAGGGGTTGCAAACTCAGGGGGACTATGTGTTGTGGGGCATTGAGAACATACTTGCATATATGCGCGGCAAGCGTATGACTGAAGTGGCAAGATGCCTTACGGCATCCGTCACTATAATGACGTTGAAATTTGCACGTAAGTAGACGCGTGAGCACGCCATTCGCACTGCGAGTGCCTGACGTAAGATCACAGTCCCTTCCAGCCTCGTCGACTGGACCACTGTGCCGTTTCAAAATCTCTTCCTGCTCATCTGCATAGACAGGGCAATCGATTTGCAGCTGTCTCATGGTTGCTAGAGCGTGATGACCGTTTTTGTTAAGTAAGTCGTCGATTTGTTCGTCGGTGTACGTGGGCAATTGGAAGAGGTCCCTGACCAGATCATGTGGTTTGCTGTTGCAGTCAGGGGTAGGGAAGTTCTGCAGGTAGTTGTTGAAGAATTTATTGGGGTCCAGAGGTATGGGATGTTTAGACCACTGCAGAGGAAAATGAGCACTCTTGATACCCCATTGCACTTTTTCCTGCTTTGGGTGCAACTCCGTCTGCTCTTCTTGCCTTTCCACCGCTGGTAAATCGGAAGGTGCAAGATCAGAATCATCTGGTGCAATCTGTCCACCCACAGCTTCAATCATAAAGCCAACAGCTTTATTCAGGATTAGCGAAGGCTCATAGATGGTGCCGCCGTCTGTGGTAGACTTCATTTGCGGAGGAAGCAGGCCCTCAAACTTCAGCAAGTAGTCTTGATCTACAGCATATAAGGCATCTCTCGGGGTGGCGTGAAATCGGATACAACTGATATATTTGTCAGGTAGATTTGACCAGTAATAAATGACTCTGTTGACACGGCCAGCAGATGTTGCTGAAGAACTGAACGTGGGAGTAGGGTTGGTGGTCATCTCAGGAGGAGGTGCAAGAACCGATGGAGTGGCACCTAGGACACAGACAGTGGACTGGGAAAAATCCCAGTAGCGAAGCCTGTCACCTGGTATGTTCATGACAGGCTGAAGCGCCGCGGACGATGATGCATTGACAGTAGCGGGTCCAAACGATGCAAACTGCTTGCCGTTACCATGTACCGTAGGCTCACCATCTCCGAGTGCCTTGAACGTCGCTTGAGGCGAACGAGACGTGGTGCCATTGCTGGTGTCTTGATTTTTGGTAGTAACTGAAGTAAGGCAATGTCTAAGGCGTAGAAACTCATTAACCGACCGGACAGCGAGGCGGTACGCGGAGTCTCCCATGTGGCGATAGCGGAAAAAGAATTTTTCAATCATTTCAAACTTCTCGCGGAGCCCCAGACACGGGTTGTCTGTGATAGAGATAAGATAATTGAAGGATCTGGGGTCGCATCGTCTGAGGCACATCATGTACTGCTGGTTGGGTGGTGACATGAGGAATAGTGTGCACTCGATCGTGCGAGACACCCCCCTAGAGCACGAGCGGAAAGGATGAGATTGAAGTTGGAATCGATTGAGATGTTCGCTCATGGTGAGGAAGGAGAAACGCGTTTGAGATTCGGAATCCATCCCTTCTGCCATATTTTTCCTGTTTCTCTTTTTTTTCTTTTCTTTTCTTTTTAAAAGAATGAATAGAAGAAAGAAATAGGGTCCGTGATTTCCTTCACACCCCTTTTCCCTTGTTCTTTTGAACTTGAACGTAGATACCGGTCTATTCGACCAGCTATTTAGCTGTCTGTTACAAACTCCGCCTTTGCTTGACTAAGGCAAGAAATGAAGTCCTTTCTTTGCTAGAACGGACTAGGCTTTCGCTGCTACTCTTTGTACTCTGCGTCTAAGCGTCCCAGGTGTCGTGTATCTTCACTTGGGGCAAGCAGACGTAGTGATGACGACAGGGTGAGCTGCACAAGAGAGAGAATGAGGCAAACCAGGAGAACAGGGAAAGATGTGGCGAAGGTCAACGAGAAATCAAACGAATGAATAACAAGATAAGAACGAGGGTATCGGGTAGAGGAAGTCGAAATAACAAAACTTGATGTCGAAGAACGAAAGGAGAGGAAAGGCTCTTAAAAGGTTCAGAGGCCTTCTTCAGCCCTTCTCTTGCAGGATATGGAGGTGTGTGTTTCTGAACCGAGCTGCTCTAAGTCTGCTCCTGATGCTTGACGGTATCAGTGCTTAGTGCGGTTGATCTTTATTGATGGATCAACTATAAGCAATAAGCAGAGTATGATAGCAGGGCTATAGAGGACAAAATGAACGTGATGGTGTTGAGAACAATCAAAATGAATGACTGGAAGGTGGACTTTGCTCAGTTAATGCTAGTAGATCGATGATTTGAAAGGAGCCGAGGATTTGAGGGATGAGGCGTAATTTAAAGTGCGAAGGATATTATAGAGAAGGTTGGGCATTTTTGTGCCACCCAGGACATGCAATTGAAATCGTCCGTTCTCTTACGCCTCATGAGAGCGTGAGAAGCATTGCTCTTTTCCTTCGCCTCCGGATTGTGAACTCAGGTTCCTCCGTGACACAAAGGTCGCTGATGCTCGACGTGCTTTCATCTCCTGTCAGTGATGCCTTTCGTCTGAGTGTCGACGGAGATTCATTCAAGTCGACTTCTTCGACTTCCGTGCTTCTCGATTAGAGAAAGACATATGCCTTTTCTTTCGCATTGATGCAGCGACAATGGTAATATAGAAGGTTCATAGTATGGGTGAAGGCAAGGTATATGCCATGGCTCCTGCTACCTCTGAGGAAATGATTTTAAACCTCCGGACAGTACGATGTTGCCTCTGACGGAATTACCCTGGCGACGACCTAACCAATGGCATTCAAGGGAACGCTGGTATTTCATTTCAAAATGGCAGTCTATTAATTGGGTAGGCACAAGTGAAATCGTGGCGGCCAATACGCACTTGCTTCGAACATCGGAGCTGGAGATTTTCGACAAAGTTCTTCACGGTTTCTCGGTTTGTGATGTGAAGCCTTTGCCATGGTGAGCATTCGTGACTGCTCCTCAGTTCTGAGTCGGGTAGATGGTAATTGGATGCCAGCGGTGACAGTGGACTAGCTTCAGGTTTTATAACGCTTCCTCCTGCACTGTAGTTCATGACAGGAATTGCCGTAGATTCTCTGTTTGGACAGCACGCTCCAAGAATGTCCTCAAAAATCAAGTCATCTGTCGTGACTGTTCAGATCTAGGTCGAAGATTAACAGGATGATATAGGACTCATTGTAAGATCCTTCCTTCAACCTAGTAGTAGAGGTAGATAGGTACGATTAGCCGCTATGAGGCAAACAGGGAACAAGCAGTCTCGCATCAGCAGTGCCAGAAACCCAAGACTTCACCAAAGCCGGCCAAACAGGAGCCCAAAGGCGGCTTCGGACATGCCTAGCTCATGATAAAGCGTTCAGCAGTGGCGAGAATATACATGCCAGTCATCTTGGTTTTGGTAAAGGATACCGACCAGAGCACGACAGCTGCATAAGGACATTGCTATGCTATCGACTGGCGCAGCGTTCCCATAATCAGCGTTCATCCTTCGTTTCCCATGGCAAGATGACTTGACGATCTGCCCGGCATATGGCTAAACCGTTACAACATATGCGCAGGCTCGAGCCATTCCTTGTCCAATGATTGAATGCTGTTCCAGCATGGCTGGCTCAACCTTTGGCGTATTGGGTTGTCTGAAAC
Source organism: Ascosphaera aggregata (assembly GCA_024244195.1). Lineage (NCBI taxonomy): Eukaryota > Fungi > Ascomycota > Eurotiomycetes > Onygenales > Ascosphaeraceae > Ascosphaera > Ascosphaera aggregata. The sequence goes on along the minus strand of JAGYHZ010000279.1, from coordinate 6,053 downwards.
ACTCCTGACCTTCTAAGCTGATTCGCTTCTTCTTGTCTGCTAGGGCTGAGCTGTTTCATGTGTATTAACCGCAGCTCTTCACTTGAAGTGCGTGCGTTTGCATGAGGCACTGTATACTCTGCCTGATCAAGATCTGAGCAAGCCCAGAAGGGAAGTTTTCCCGCAAATATAATGGATCATAAAGGGAGTCATGATGATTTCTCCAATTAATAAACACCTCGAGCCGGTCTAGCAGTCGGCAACTCGTTCGTGACGAGAGTGAGGTCTGGTTCTCTCTTGAGGAGGGAAATCAGGTGGATTCGAGATTTCTGATACTTCACATCCCTATATTACTTCTGCGAGGAGAGGGCGATATAGTGAGTTGTCAAATACATGCTGCGCTTTGTTTTACCTTGATCATCTCGGTGAATGTTCCGCACTTCTTTCGATGGGTGTTGACAGTCCCGCAAGAAGAGGCTAACGATTGGTAGCAAGAAGACGTTTGTACCGGCCTCTTCAACTCGTTGTTGTTCCTCATACGATCAATCCCCATCTTCTCTATCGCGCAGTCGTCACACAAAGCAGCAGAGTGAGCTCGAAAACGAAAGAGTCCTTTCGATCATCGCAACGAGTCTGTCTGCAGAGAACCGTTGACGCGAAACAGTGCGACTGACCGGATCGTTTGTTGGATGCGACACTTATATAGGCATTCTTACAAGCATGAACTTGCCACATCACCAACGTGTTGGCTGAAGAATGTCATACACATCCTTCACAGGCTTTAATAACCACCCGTTGATGTTAATCTGTCACCTGTAGTTGACAGTGATATTGCCGCAGTAGTCCGGCAAGGTGAGACAGAGAGATCCGGATCTCGACCCCGACAGTCACGGGCATCATCGCTCATTTAGTGTCAATAGCCGCTCGCCTGACCTCACCTCAGTGGAGATTCGTAGTTACAGTCTTTAAACAGAGTTCCATGCCTGCGCATTTGTTGGATGACGCCTCCTATCTGGTACCGCTAACATCGTCCTCCTCTTTACAAGGCCTAACCCAGCTGTGTCGAGAGCGCAATGTCATTCCTTAGACAAAAGCAACAAGTCGAACTGCCGGTTCAAGACCTCAAGAAAAAATCTGGAGATCTAGATCGAACGATTGTCCAATTAAAACGCGGCAAATGCCCTAACTGCCATGAAAGCGTCCTGATGGTCGGAGCGGCGAAATGGTAACCCTTTCCTTGCCCACGTCCTTGGCGGACGCAATGTCCATATCACATCGAAGGGCTGAATCGTGAGTGGCACGTTGTTGCAAGTCTGCCACAGGCCAAGTATTGCGTCAGCGCATCGAGCCGTCAGACAGTAAGTTGGCGATCGTCGTCCGCAATATTCCAGAACCGGCGATCTAGACCGCCCTAATATTACTGCTGCCAGATTTCACGACGAATTCCTCAAACCCCTCGATTAATGCCCTGTCTGTTGAAAGCAACACCGCTCCGACGCCTTCCTCCAAAGGGCCTATTAGACGCAAGCAGTGGCGATCTAGAAACAGAGCTATGTAGTGGCTAGTTTAGAAGTAGAGAGGAGAGTAATTTACTGCTCTCAAAGCGCCCACTGAAGTCACATCAACGAGTTAGCGCGCCCTGCACGCAACGTTAACAGTCCGCGTGGAGGAATCGTGTTCATCTTGCTAAAGCTTCTGCTACCCGCAATTTGTCGTCTAGGATAAGCGGAAGCATTGTCCGGGCCTTCGGGCCGCACGAACTGACCGCATCTCTGCGTTTTATCGTGTAATAAATTCCTTGAGTGTCACCAGACCAGCGCACGCAGTCTCTAAGAATGACTCAAGTCTCCGACATTCGTTTGTGAAGCTGCACAGAATCCATCGTGCTCTTCCTTGCTTGAGCGCACAAAGGAGGCGACCTGGTCACGACCTGTAACAGCGGTGATGACTCGTACCGGAAAGCCATTTGTTTGGATTTCTAGAAGGTCTATTCATCTTTGAGCGCGGAGTAGAATCTCATGCGTTGTAGGAACTCATGTTTGAGTCGTGCCGACCTCTCGGACGAAGCATTCGGCATGGCTTGATTCTTCTTGCCTATTAGACGGCGGGGCATAAGCCCGTAGGAGCAACCGTGGGATAATCAGACCCATCCTGTCAATCCTTGTCGCCTGATTGCAATGAGCTGGAATTCGATGAGATATTTGAACTCCGCTCTTGCAGAAGTTCAACGACGTTCATACTTCGTCCGTGACCTTTAGGGAATGGGGCGGAGAGTGATAAGACGCGGGATGAGCCATAGCCATAGCTCTTCATTATCATACGAATTGCTGCAGCGTATACTGTGTTCCCGCAAACAGTGCAGTCTTTTAACATTTGAGCTTGCGATCACATCGACATAGCCGTTAGCGATATTATAATTTGATAATAGCAGTATGTAGTAAGTACACACGTACCACAGGAGTACAACGAACCATCTAGCGGTTTGAACCAACCATCCCAAGGTGGACCAGTTGCTGGGACGCGTCGTGAAGGAATTGCCCCACTGCTCAGATCACAGTGGATTCTCGATGATTGAAAAAGAAGGGGTAAAGAACCCGGACAAACCATGTCGATCGTAGAACGAAAAACTCAATTCACTCGGATGAGTCTCTCGATGCGATGCGATCTTTGCAGAGGAAAGAGAGCTAATGAAACCGCTTTGCAAGTACTATCGCATACTGTATGCAGAGCACACGGCAGTAATCACTCATTTGTGATAAATGTTAGGAAAGGAGTTCCCGCACAGCAGGATACATTAGGATCCTTGCAAAAAAGAAGGGAATGCGTGATAATCAGCGGGGCCATGCCAAATTCTAGCGCCAACGCCATTAACTCATCGGTCAGGACATTGCTACCAGCGGGAGGAGGTGGAGAGACAGACGAAAGCCAGGTAGCCAAAGGGAAAGATATCCAATGATGGGACGGACCTATGATCATGTCCTCCTCCCTTGATGTTCCTCTGCTTCTTTGCTCCTCCGTGCCTCCTGAAGACATCATGGACAGGCTGTGAAAAGGTTGGGCAGAAGGGCAGAAAGAGACTCGGGTTCGCAGCGCATCCCATCAATGAGCTCAATTGATAGTCTCTTCCTTCCTCCTCCCTTCTCACTCCTCTTCCGTGCGCTGCACTCGCTTCTGCTTCTCGCATGCGTCTGTCTGCCTTTTTTTTTTTCTCTTCGTCAGTGCCTGAACTGATAGCAGAACTCCACTGTGTCTAAGGCGCACAATCCGGCATCCCCACATGAACATGGTCTCATTCCCAGCCACTCTTCGTCACCGAACGGAAAGGCAAGATAGAGGGTGAGGAAGAAAAGGGTATTCATCCATTCTCAGGGTCTTAAGATCGAGGCGAATGCCCTACCATGCCTTGCCGTACCATACCAGAGCATAACATAACATACCATAGCACGCCATGTCATGTCATGTCATGCTATGCCAGGTGTACCACAGCCTGCCTGCCTGCCTGCTTGTCTGCTTGCCTGGCGGTGATATGACGATGAAATCTCTGTAGGCATAGGCATAGGCATGGGTTCAAACCGTAATTCATGGGCGAATGCTGAAGCAATCGTTGAGTTGACCAAATCTGTATGAATGTCAGGCATTGCTCTGCATAATTGACCACCTCGGCCTCATTGAGCCTCCTTACCCTTCTCATCCTCATCCTCATCCTCATCCCCATCTTTTCGTCATTCCATCATTGCTCGTTTCTCTGCTCTTTTCTCCGTCTGCGCATCATCATCGTCATCATCGTCATCATCGTGGTGATACTCATATGGTGCTAATGGTGGAGACGAGATACTTGTCCCTTGTGTCTGGTCGCAGTAACAAATAATAACCATCATCATCATTATCGTCATAATCAACAACAACAACAACCAGAACAATCAGGAAGAAGAAGAAGACGCATTCTTGTCTCATCCCTGTCTGTCTTTTTTGTTTCTTCTCATCTTCTTTCCATCGCCATCTTGATCAGTCTTCTGCCTGTTGCAGTTGAAGAATCCAACTTCTGGTCAATTCATCAGCCCTGGGGTCTTGAAAGTCTGTGCTGTGCGTACTAGACTGCGCTACCCTACATATACGCTCGTCTCGAAGAGATTATCAAGTGAAATAGAGGACGGGAAGAAGAAAAAGAAGAAGGAGAAAGGGACAGAGAAATCCCACAAAGGCCTGTTGGGAAGATATCGCTGCTATCCATCATCCTCCCAACTGCACTTCACCCATATGCTCTCAATTGCAGGGAAAGTCCAGTCACCAATTTTCATCTCAATCGCAATCTTGGTCTTAGACCCCATCACACTATCACAGGATTCCGTTGCTACGTCGTTGGAGTGGACTATTCGACCGTGCTAATACGGTCAAGACCAATATTGATCGCACAATTGTTGAATGTGAAGGGAGAGAATAAGAGGTCAAACCTAGGCAGCTACTCCATTCACCACCACCAACATTTCATTCTGCATCGGCACAGAGAGGCCGCTCTCACTGCATTGGGTCGTATATATTCAACCTCCTCTGCTGTGGTGTGATCGTGCTTGTGCTAGGACCGCCCGATTGGAGTCCCGTGAGCGTGAAAAGATCATCATTTATCTGGTCCCAGAGCTGGAAGAAAACAAGGGAGAAGAAGGATTAGAAAAACTCAAAATCAAATACAAAACTTCACATGAACGGATAGCACTGACGATAATGACTGCGAAATACTCCTTTGGGGCATTGAACCTCTCTCACGGTGGGGAAGAAGATCGGAACAGTCCCCTATTCCCGGACCCAATCATGTACGCTACTGGTGCCGTTCTAGGTGGTGCCGACCCGAACGAAAGACACCCTGTTTCCGTTAACCTGAACGTGAAGGACCCTGTTACCAAACATCAACGTTCCCAATCGAATCCAAGTTCCATTCCCATTCCCAAACACCATACAGCTGTCGTGATGACAGCGAATAATCCCGCCGCTGCCGCTGCCGCAATGGCGGTCCCTTCAACCAAGGATGAACAAAAGCCCAAAAGACGGTACCCGAAACCACAAACTCCCCCAATGTCGAAATCGGCAAGACTGAGAGAAGTCGAGGAATTCTCTCCTGACCATGACATGGTATGGCAGGAAGCTTTAAGACGACAGCATGAAGTGGCCCTAGAGAGAAAAAGCAGCGATCGCCGTCGCAATAATGCCGACTGTCATAGTACTCACGAGGGTGCAATTGAAGACCCCTTCTTCATCGAACAAATGAGAATAAACGAACATGTTGCAGCTACTCAGGCATTGCATCGGACAACGTCCAGGCATTCGACTCACTCCAATCCCTCCAAAGGGAAGGAATGGGCCCCGGCGAGATCCCCATTGCAGAAGCTTGAGGGGAAGCTGAATGATATTTCCAAGGAGGAGAAACGCGCTAGAGTGGAAGAGGCTATAATGCTATTCAACGAAGCCCAAAAAGAGAAAATTCAAGATACTCACTCCATGAAGGATGATATTCTTCGAAGTAAGACAGGATCATTAAGGAAGAAAGAGATGCCGCCGAGATCGTTGTCCTATAGAGATCCCCGAGGGTCTCAGAGGCGTCCATCTTCAGGACACAGCACATTAGCTGAGGAAAAAGAGCAAGTCCAAAGACCAACCTTCAGCAGGAGGTACTCTGGCGGAGTAGCTTCAGTTCACGATGAGATCTCAGACGGCATTGCCAAAGACCTAGGTCTCAGTCCTAAGCATGACCGCGGTGGTCGTGGTGTACACAATGACAGCGGAGCTGAGACGCATTCTCTCTACGATGAGCAACGATATGGTCTAGAACCTATCATTCTTCCACAACGAAGCAAGACTCAGTATGCCGCTAAAACACGCCATGACACTCCTCCACAACTCGAGGAACGTGAGCAATATTTGCTCGATCCAGGCATGCCGAGTGATGACGACCGATCGTCGATCAGCGTGCCGGACAGAAGATCTACCGCGTCACCCTGGAGGCAGCATCAGCGACAGATTCACACGCATAGTTTTAATAGAAAAACTACGCCTCCAATGATCAATACAGAAAAAGCTGTACC
>JAGYHZ010000278.1:0-12859 GCA_024244195.1 Ascosphaera aggregata | reverse complement strand
AGAAGAAGAAGAATGTTAGTAGTCTTTCAGTAAAGATGATACTAGATTATTGCTGCGGTGTGGCAAGATCAAGTTCATGATTACCGAATAAGCTGAGGTGTGGGAGGGGCACAGTGTCTCGTTGCTCTGGTTAAATCGAGGGGAGAGGGAGAGGGAGACGAAGGAATCCTCCTGATCCTTGATACTCAATTCTCGTCGTTTGACGGCGGAAAGGATGCTGATTGTGATACGATTGTGCAGCGCGAAAGAGGATTGAGATGGAATGAGACGAGTGGGTTGATGAAATTGAAGACGAGAAAAATGCCCCTTCTACCGCTTCCTCGCTGATTCTTCAACCTGCTATCAGAATCGCTTGCTGCCGGGAATCATGTACGGAGAACAGCTGAAACTGAGAAAAAACCACCTACAAATGTTCATACTCACGACGTATGCATATCCCTTATCCACATTTCTCAACGGAGGATGTCCCACGCGGATGACCGTTGGGGTCTGTGGAAGTTGCCGAAAGCAACCAGATTTCCGTTATGGAGTACTTCAAAAGGGGGAACAGAAAGGCGGAAAAGGAGCAGAGGAGCAGAGGAGCAGAGGAGCAGAGGAGCAAAAGAGCTGAAAGGAAACGGAGGAAAGGGAGAGAAACAGAGACGGAAGAGTTGATATATATCATGGAGTCGTCAGCCTTCGAATTCCGACTTCCAGCTTCACAAATCACAGATATCTCGATGGCTGATGGCCGATGGCCGATGCGCCAGATGATACTAAATGCGCAGTTTGTGGTATCACAGATAGCGTTGACAGATCGATGCGCTTTGACCATATTGGAGCTCTGTCACTTCAGAAATAAGAACCGGATGCATCATTACCATCGCTTCCTTTTTGGCTGACGGGATCGCAATTGAAATCAACCAATGCAGCCCGATGCAGTGACAGAGTGCATTCCAGTCCAACTTGGAGCTGGAAAATTGATGCTTGTCTCCCCTCACCTTCACATGGATCCAATTCTGCTGCTCGCTAATGGCTCTTTTCCTCCCTCTACCGAGTCTTATGAGATCGTTCCCTGGGATGATAATACCCAGCCGATGACTCCCAGGCAGAGATAATTGGAACCAGAGGAAGAGCAGAAATTCTCGTTCACAACGCGGTTTAAAATGTACATTGTGGCTGACAGTCCGACCCTGGGTTCGCCGAATAGGACCTTCAAGTTCAGAATGGCCATTCACCCCTTCAAAGATTCGCTTTTGGAGAGAAGGATGAGGGGAGGGTGTCACTGCGCAGGTACTCCGTCCTCTTTCATAGTGGTGATGCTGAAGCCGTTACCAGATTTTTTTTGATGGACAAATCCTGACGATTCAAGTGAGATGAGATGGGATCATCTGTCTTGTTCGCCCTGCTTATGTCCATCAACGATCTAAATCTGGCTAATTATCGCCTATCCGTCATCCTGATTTTCAATCTCATCCTCACCCTCATCCATCCTCTACCGTCCGTACATCTGTCTCTCCGTAGACACATAGCCACAACATGTCGACGTATATTGAAAACACTTCTCATCAGTTCGCCTTATTTTTCTTTTTTTCATACTGTGTAGAAAGATTTGAAACTTTGAAATGATTGACGATAATTGCTCATCATAATCATCAACATCATCATCAACGAGAACTTTTTTTCAAGCTTCCTTACCGCATCACATACAATTGGCTCGCCTTCAAAGTCCGGTCTACAGGCATCGAGATCAGCTATCATCGTCCACTGGATAGACAATTCCAGACTTACAAACTGCGATCATTATCGTTATACTCGCATCATTGCAGCTGAATTTTCGCCTTTAGTGCTGCTACCCATTGCAGCAGCTTACCTTCTTCCCATGCACATATCAGGCCCAGCGCCGGCAGGGAGCCCGACTCTATTTGCAAAACCATCAATACGATCACGGTCACAATCACAATCGCAATCACAGCATCTACCAGCGATATCACACTCAATATCAGGAGAAAACGGTGAAGGCGGAGGAGGAGGATCGGCAGCAGTGCCAGTGGTCGGAACAGCTTCAACCGGACCAATCACACAGCAAACTATACCCGCCGACAGGATATCCCCAAGCTGTTCAGGCAAGAATGCATCAAGAAGTCGAGCTCCCCCTCTTGCTCGCGCCAGGACTTACAGTAATGCCACTACAGCCCTGCTTGGCAAGGCCAATCCAGATGCACATGGGATTGTTCATGGGAACGGAAATGTCGCAGGAATGAGATCAAGAGCACAATCAAACGCTGCCATCGCGCAGCAGCAACTGCAACAGCACAAAGGTCTCTTCGATGTCGGTTCAAGCACTAGCCCATCCTCAAATACTGAAGCTACCACTCTGACTCCCAGCCCTGCGCCAATCATCTCCTCTACGAATGCAAATCCGCGAGCTGGAGCCGGCACTGGCAGCGGCAGCGGCGTTGCCGCATCTACTTCGTCATCGCGGATCGCTATGGCTGAGGAACCTACTCCTCTCACGTCACTTGAACAGAAAGCTGCTCCCAACCATTCTTCCTCCTACGGTCACCACCGTCAAACATCTATCGTTCACGGCAGCGTTCACTCCAGGAATGCCAGCTACAATATGGCTTTTCTGGGTAGAGGATCGTCTCCTCCACCGCCACTTCCTACCAGCCCCATACCAAGTTCTTCATCCCCTGGGAATTTTGCTGAAGCAGCGGGCCCTGGCATGGCTGCTGCTGCAATCTCCGCAGTCTCGGGCGCCACTGATTTCGGCTCTTCGCAACCGTCGCCGAATCCTGATTTCGACTTGACTGTCATGCATCAGCCGTCTCCTGTGCAGGTGCAACAGAATCATAGGTATCTTATGGATACTGACCAGCCGAACAGTCCTGGTCACTCCACGGGAGCTGGTATTGCGGGACAAGGAGGAAAGACAGCAGCAGCAGGAGGAGGAGGAGGAGGAGGGAAAGGAGGGGGAGGATCTGGTGGTGCTGGTGGTGGACAGCCCATGTCTGTGTCTCTCACCATCTCGAACCGAAACTTGAATGCAAATCACCCGTCTTTTGCTCCTGATAGAGAGGCACTAGATTCATTATTAACGGAAGTACCTTCTAGAGGAAATCAACCTTCCGGTGTCAAGCCACTTCTTTCCAATCGCAAGGTACGCTCTGGTAGCATACCACAAGGAACTCATGGTCAAAACAGCACAGACCGTCAACGGTCAGTTCATATAGATCAAGATCAAAGTCAACATCAACCTCAACATCAACTTCAACATCAGCGACAGAACAGTCAAGATGTAAAAACCGTCGGAGAATATGCACTGCACCACCTATTCAATCTCTTCGTCGGTCAGGCTAACGACAAGACTGACGAATGCCTACGATTAGTGGGTCGACACGACAGGCCCGTCGAAGCTGTTTGTGGACCAGGTGCTGATCCAGCCTTTGATCAATTAATCGCCGCTCTAGGTCATATCGCGAGGAATAAACCCAAGCCCCTTATTGATACGATCATGATTTGGAGGAAAGCAAAAGCCGAGGCTGCTACCGCGGCGAAGCAAGGGTTTTGCATCCAGCAGAAAAACCAATCTGGGTCCAGTCAACACTCCCAGGGGGGATCGCAGCACTCCTTCCACCCGCTCATCTGTCACAGTTCTTCTGCCAATTCCACAACGAGCAAGAATAATGGCTTGTCCCTGTCTTATCACAACCTTCCTGACATCAGCTCTATGCAAGTCAATCCGTCTTTACCTGCGATAATCGGTCGTCCCGACGTCCTGGCTGCTGATAGACGGGCCACAGTATCCGTCTACCTGGTGTGTCGCGTTCTAATCGAGATATTCAATCAATGCACTCTCGAAGTATTAACCTCAGAAATGGCAGACCGACTAGAGGATATCATCTTCGGTCAATTGAAAGCCGTTGACTCTGAACAGATTGCTAACTCGCCTCTACGGATGGCGAATTGGAGAATTTATGGGGAATTGCTTGGAGTCATGTGCGAGAAGAATTCAACGAGTGTCACTAGTCGGTTCCTCACGGACCTGTCTCAAAACCATCGTGACTCTGAACGTTCTGAAATCTTGATTTTTGGCATGAGACATATCCCCATTAAGACCCAACCGCCGGCTGCGTTTCAAAACTCATGCGATTTCCTCCTCTCACTCGCCCGAATCATCATCTCGTGCCGTGGTCAGCGCCTGAAAAATGCCTATTACCAGATTCTCGAGTTATTCATTCTTCCAATCGCCACCGATCTCTCGTGCGACCTGGCCAATGCAAAGTACCGAGAGTTTTACGATCTGCTGTTCCCGCGCATCGCTCACTCTATCAGTCAACCTAGGAATTGGCCTGCAACATTTCCGCTATACTCACTGTTACTCTGTACGGCTTCTCAAGACGTCTTCGCGAACAATTTCATTGCCGTCATCGGTTCGCTTGCAACAAAGTTGAAGGAGAAACCGACAAGAGAGGCAGCTCTCACAGGGTTATGTCAGCTCGTGTGGGCTTACCTGTACCGCTTTCCCGACTCCATGGGATCCATGTCAAAAAGAATAGATGAGATCGTGAAGCTCGCTTTCCCTAGTGGGAAGAGGACATATTTGACTACGGAGACTGCAACCATTGAACCGTTGACCCAGCTGGTCCGAATCATTGGACATAAATTTCCTGAAATTTGTTTTCGCAATGTCATCTTTCCCCTGGTCAATTCAGAAACCATCTTGACCTCCGCTAAGGATTATAAAATTGAGAATATGGAGCCTGAGAAGATGACGGTTGCGATACGGTTGTTTTTAGCCGTTATGACAGACCTTAATGACGATAGCTGTGATGAAACCCCATTTCCTCAGGACATCAGTCGTCCAGAACCGGAACCTTTCGTCTCCTTCCAGTTCCCCGTACGTGCTTGGCGTGATGCCCATGGTCCAAGCAGCCGTCTCGAATTGCACGAGGATGCAGATTGTCTTCCACCGTTTAAAGTTGATAAGCTACCGACAAATCTGCGACAATTGTACTTTCGTTTTTGCGAGATACTTGGCAAGATTGCAATACTTTGCGATAATACTTTCGGCGTCCAGGCGGCTCTGGACGAGAGGTCTGGCGGCACTATACCAAAGACTCCTCTTACAGAGGCCTTTGGATTCGGTCGACGGGATGACCATGGAGGGGAGAGAGATCAGAAGCAGGCTTTCTATGATCTCTTTTACGTCGCCATCCAGGCGTTGCTCCGATGCTTGTCGGACCATATTCCTTTGAAGCCTTTAATAAATTTGTTATGCACGGGTACCGCGCACCGAAATTCTAAAATTGCTGCCTCTTCGGCTACATCACTGAAAGCTATAGCAAGACAGTCGCATGCCCAGCAAGTCACTATTGGCTTTGCCCGTTTCATTTTTGATTTTGATACCCGGTATGCTACAGTATCTGACGATGGCTTGCTAGGGCCGGGTCGCATTGAATCGACACTTGAGCTTTATGTTGACTTGATTCGCATATGGACCGAGGAGTTCAAGCGGAAGACGCGGGATTCGGTTGGACAAGCCGAGAAAAATGCAAGCGGTGCTCGCGGAGCTCAATTGGACCTATCAGGTGTGTTTGCTCATGTGGATGAGATTGAGGGTCATGGACTATTCTTCCTGTGTTTCCAGTCCCCAACGGTGCGGGCATTTGCCGTGGCATTACTGAAACTGGTCACAGAATTTGATAAGGCCATTGGCAAGGAACACACGAGGATTATCCACCTACTACAGGGGGGCTCTGAAGATATTCTAGACGTGAGGAGAGACGTCTTGTCTACCGCTGAGCGAAGTCGACTTGAAAGAGCGAAGTCAAAAGGTCAATTGGACGGTATTCTATTGCAGCTCTGCGGCAGCGACACATCTTACGACACTTCGCTTTGGATGAAATTGTTTCCTAATGTTATCAAAGCCAGCTTCGACCGCTGCCCATTTGCAGTCACCTTGGGGCGCGAATTCGTTTGTGCGCGTCTTGTTCACATACATAAGAACGTTTCTGCAATTGCGGACAGTGCACAGACGGTGCAGGGGCTAAACAACAGCATTTCTATATCAGCCTTTCCCCATGACCCTCTCCCAGTAGCACTAGTGGAGCAATGGAAGCTGTATCTGATCATGGCGTGTGCGACCCTGACGCAGGTCGGCGCTCAATCGCAAAGCCAATTGGCAAATGCACAGCACGTGCGGAAGAACTCCAAAGGTGAAAAAGGAAGTATAGACAAGATATCGTCTGCCCGATCCCTCTTTGCTTTCGTGATTCCGCTTCTATCAGCCAGTCCCGATGCAATACGCGATGCTATCGTTGTGGCACTCGGTTCTATCAATAAAACTATGTACCGGACACTCTTAGAGTCGCTTCAGTACGCAGTCACAATGTGCAACGAAGAAGCCCGAGTACGAGTAGGTGCACATCATCGTACTCCTAGTATGCCACGACGCAATCCGCAGACAGACCTCTTGAGAACCGAAGTTACCAATGTCTACAGAGTAACCGCTCATTTCCTGCAGGATCCGGAGGTTCACAGTGATGAATGGATCATCAGCAACATTGTCACGTACAGTCGTGATGTGCGCCTCTTTCTGAACGATGCTGAGGTGCAGAATGATCCGGATTTCCAGCGACTGCGAACTTTTTATTGTGGACTTGTTGAGGAGCTTTTGGAGGGAATAAACAAAACTGATAATCCCGCTCGCTGGATGTCCTGTGAGTCGCGGAAGTCCACTTTTGCACTTATGGAGGAGTGGTGTGGCTATTCCCCAAATCAACCTCAAATTGCCCAACGCGAGGAATACATGCGTAAGGTGGCGCTCAGTCGGCAAAGGGAATTGTGGGAAACACGCAGCATCAGTACAATTGAGAACGAAAAGAGGAATCTGCGAACAGCAGCGTTGAGTGCCATGGCGTCTTTGTGCGGGGGCCCCGTGCGAGTAATCACTGCCAGCTCAGCTGTTCTGCAGTTCGATATCAGACGTCTCCTTTCATGGATTGACATACTTCTGAACACGGCAAGCGATCAGCTTCACGAGATCGGACGTCGGGCCTTGAAGAATTTGATCTCATACAACTTAGATATCAATTCGCTTATGGAGCACTGCGTTGAGATGTGCTATCACTCCCAGTGCGTGAACACTTTGGAAAGCTATTTCGAGGTCACCATGGAAATACTTACCAACTACGACCGCTATGCCTTGCCATATTACCGCATCCTTGGTGTCGTCCTCCTCATGCTGGGTAATCCTCATCGAGAAATTAGAGTGAAATCGGCACATCTCCTACGCGCCTTGGAAGGTGGTCAATGTGATGAGTCTACATTCGGAAACTTCGAGATCGGTGTATCGGATGGCACAACAACTGTCTATAAGCTTGCTCAAAAAGAAATGTCGGCTCAACTCGCACGGCAATATCCTGAACTTGCTTTCGTTATGGTCTCTGAATTCTGCCTTCACTTCAGAAACGTGCAGTCGGATACGCAAAGAAACATGGTTGAAGTGATATTGCCATGGATTCGATCGGTTGAACTCCAAACTGACCCCAACGGCAGAACCACGTCAGTATCGTACGCCCTGCTTGCGAACTTGTTTGAGATCACCGTCAGATATAGTTCAGTGCTTTCTGATGAGGTCCAATTACTATGGCAAGGTCTTACGGTGGGGCCGTATGGTGGCAATGTCCAATTGGTCCTTGACTTCCTCATTCTGTTGAGCTTGGAGTATAGAGAGCAATTGTGTATTGAACACGCGAAGCAAATTGTCGTCTTTCTCTCTAAAACACAGTCCGCATCGCAGGTCATCGACTTTCTTTTCCTTCAGATCACTCCGAGGAATATGATATGCGAGAGGCAAAGAGAGCCTAGAATAATGGATACGTTGGAGATCAACGAGTTGCCATATGTCACCGACATGTCAACCATCCTGCCCACTGGAAATAGGCAGATAAGCTTGTCTCTCGGCCAATTATCCTTTATCTTCCTCGTGAACTTGATGGTGACACCCGTCATGGTTGGAATTGAGAGCATCACCAAACTTGTTCATCTCTCGCTTATCTTATGGGACCATTTTTGGGGCATTCTGAGAGAGGAAGCTCGAGAAATGTTGATTCACCTCATACACGAGCTTGTAATATCACGAATGCAAAATGTGCCCCCAGCCACACGCGTTGCCATGGAACAATTTCTCACTGGTATCCGTCGAGGGGATGATGCTGTCACTTGGAAATATGAGTATAACCGCTGCGATGGCGATCAGGAAGTTTACCGTGTACCACCCTCGATGCTGCATGTTACAACGCAAGTTGTTAACTACTTGTCTGTTGTATCCCATGATGCTAGCAAATTATGGGCGAATGAGGCGTTGCTCTGGGCTACATCCTGCTCTGTGCGGCATTTGGCTTGCCGATCTTTCCAAATCTTCAGATGCATCTCGACATCTATAGAATCCCAGATGCTTGCTGACATGCTGGCTCGATTGTCCAACACCATCGCAGAGCAGAAGACTGATTTTTTGACATTTTCGATGGAGATCCTAACAACTTTGAAGATCGTTATCGTTTCTCTTCCCCCGACGGAGCTACTTCGTTATCCCCAGCTTTTCTGGGCTACTTGCGCCTGTCTTAATACTATCCATGAACGCGAATATATGGAGGGCATTGGTATGCTTGAGGAGTACATTGAGAGCATTGATCTTACAGACCCAGCAATTCTGACTAAACTTGTCGAAAGCAAACCTGCGAAATGGGAGGGTATCTTTAGAGGCATTCAATCGCTGACCTACATGGGACTCAAATCCAGCTCCTCATTTGAAAGGATCATAAGATTGATTCACAAGCTAATTCTTCTCCCTAATCACGAGCTTATTGGAGACGACAACCGTTTGCTATTCGCTATACTTGCAAATTTGCCGGGTTTCCTGTACCAATTTGACGTTACTGAGAGGCAAACAGAGGTTTACGAACATGCAACACGTTTGGCGCAGGTAGCCGAGGATCAACGCTGCCCGGAGATTGCAGATTGTCTTTCTGCATTCACCAATGGGTACTTCAGATCAAGTAAAGAATTTTTGATTCAAATCAAGCAGGCTCTCCGACTACATTTTTTTGCAAGTCAAGAGACTCAATCGTTCGTATTCCTGATTGGTTTGCTGACCAACGCGACATCCTGGTTCCGTGTTAAACTGTTGGACATCCTAAGTGTTATACTCTCAGATATCGACATGAGTCGTCCTGAGATCGCATGCCATGGATTTGATGCACTGGGCCCTCTTTTCAGACTTTTACGGACAGATCTTTGTGGGAAAGCGCTTGAAGTGCTGGACCATATCATGACAGTCTCAGGCAATCCCCTTGATAAACACTATCTACGCATGAGTATGACTTCTTCATCCGCTTCTCGAACTGCACGCCAGGAATTCGACACAATTGAAAGCCTTTACGGTATACCGGAAGTGACAGGCTGGTCTGTACCTTGTCCTGCTGTCCAATCGAGTCTAACCCGACATAACGTGTTCGCTGTATTCTGCACTTGTGCCGACGAAGCCAAAGAGGGCATCGACATGCAGGCCAGTGACCCGAGTCACGATGACAGTTTACCTATCGAGGAGTTCAACGATCCATACTATCCCGTAATATCTGACGACATGAAATCAGTTGGACCGCGCAGCGAACCTGATATGCAAGGATTATTGCAGAAACTCGATAGTCTGGATGATTTCTTTGAAGATGCATCCGACGACATCAATCCTCTTGCACTTGACGACACGGCTCTTCGGGCACTGGCCAGTTTCAGAGATGCGAATGCCAATCTCTACGATCAGCAGACAGCGCCCTTGTTGCGGAAATCTCTCGGTCGCAGGCCTTCTACATCTTCGTTTCACAACGGTCTCGCTGAATGTAGCAACCAATTGTCAACAGACCGTGAAGACTTCAATTTTCACACTGGCAATGGTTCTGCGGATTCTGCGGACTTCTTCCTGCCTCAGCAGCAGCGTACATCGCTCCACCAACGCTCAGTCACCTCTCCCGCGGCGAAGGCCTACTACCATGACGGCTTGACCGCAGCGGATGACCTGGCGATCGACGCTTCATCTGATCCGCAGTTGGTCTCTCAAACAGCCTCGTACTCGCCACAACAGTCCCAGACTCAGATGTCAACAGCCTACGAGTCCCTGTCTAACTCCGATGGGGACGATGCTGTTTTATACGACTCGGATGATCAGAGTGTGGGCGACTACCCGTTTTTTACGCAACAGACCCAGGATAACCTTCCATCCTTCGCATCTCAGCCGACCGACAGTCCAGTCTCGCTCGAGTCTGTGTCCCGGAATAGAGTTCAAGAATTGACTGGTAATTTAAGCAAGGAGAAACCAATGAGGTCTCTCAAAGACCAGCTGCCTCGCGCTAACAATGGACTTGAGGATGTCTCTCACCTGCCGCAGATGGGAAGAGAGTTCTCCGATGGTGGGCATAATGTTAGGAGCGTGCCTACTTCGCCGCGAGCATGATTGGGGTACCTTTTCTCCTCCTCCATTTTTGGCATTTTCAATACCGCAGATTTTGTAATTTGGCATATGCATTATTCTTACTACCGAACATATCATTTCGCGTACTTAATTGGCAATCTTGAGTATTATCTCGCTTCAGCTGCATGTACCTGCTCTGCTGTTGAAATTAACGTAGTGACGGTGGTTAGGGTGCTAGGCTTCTATCATAGCCGAATGCCGAGTCCTGAGTGTTAGGTTGGCGTAACAAAATGGGGGTGTCAACCTTGTAGACAGCGAGTACAATGCAAGTAGGGGATCGAAGAAATACTCAGATGGAGAGAATTAGAAGCAGATCAGAGTGCTAGCATGAGCGTAGATATTCACAACAGCAGTTTGCCAATAATAAGGGTCATGTGGACTCTCGCAAAGGTCTAAATAATCTAACGCCCTCACAAAATAGTACACTGTCTCTTTTTTATTTTCTTCCCGCCCAGCGTCTTCCTTTCGGTCCTTGTTTTTGCATCGGCAGAGCTATCATTCGTCCGGTTCGCGGCATCTTTCGCCGAGCCAGCGACGGTGGCCCTCCTAGCCATTCCTGTCGAGTTGGACTTCGATTCTTTGGCAGATCTATCCGCGTTGGTCGAACCACGAACACCAACACTAGCACCGACATTTCTCGCAGGCGTACCGTACGTATCTGCCGTGACATCGCCAGCGCCACTTCCCGATCCGCCCGTCTGGCCTGTCACGAAAATGCTATGTCTATGGGGATTATACCCGCCACCGTTCGCGAATGCCAATTCCTCCTCTTCCACATCGACAACTACATTGACTGCCAGCTCAAAAACTTGTTTGACATTATGCATTTCCTTACTGGAACACTCGATGTACTTAGCACCCATCCGTGTAGCGACAGCTTGGCCTTGCTCGATGGTAACTGGTGTCAGACCCTGAGTTTTCAGGAGTTCAATGCAGGTCCGTTTTGTGCGAAGGTCTGATTTGAGACCGACTAGGATCAGGGGCGTTGAGGGACAGAAATGAAGGACTTCTGGGTACCACTGTTGACCTTGTGAGCATCGGATTCAGCTATTTGAATAGAAAGGTGAGCATTATTACCTTATCCATTACATTCTCCAAACTCGCGGGACAATCAATTGCAAAGCAGACAAAGAGTAAATCTGTTTCCGGGTAGGATAAAGGGCGCAACCTGTCATATTCTTCTTGACCGGCCGTGTCCCATAATGCAAGCTCGACGCTTTTCCCGGAAGATTTGTGTGTTGTCTGTGTGATATAATTCTCGAAAACGGTTGGGACATATTTCTGTCGAGGTATAACGATCAGAAAACCAGTGACGAGGAGATTGGGGAGCAGGTTGCTCGTCAGATCAATGGTAATGTTCAAAACTCACCTCTGGAAAATACCCCTGACTATAGCTGATCAGTAGACAAGTCTTACCACACCCACCATCACCCACAACAACGAATTTCTTAGAATAAGCTGGCGGCTGCAGTGTTTTTGGCTGCTCCGCGTACAGTTCTCCTGGCTGACCTTCCTCATCAGATTGGTAATGACACTGTGACAACGGCGATTGCGATGTCGCCGACGGCACTGGGGGTAATGGAGATGTGGGAGTCATTGGTTGTGTGATTTGTGTATTTTGACTGGAAGCATAACTTGATAATTCCGTGTCCGTTTCCGTAGTGTTCGGTGGTAATGGCAATTGGAAAGCAGCTATCGGTTGTAGTGATTGAACTGGTTTTCTTGGTGAAACGGAGCGGACTTGACTGATGAACCCTGATGATGTTTCTGAGCGACGGTGGTAGCGTTCCTGAGGATTACTGACGTGGGTAAAGTCGTAAGACCTGTTGTAACGATGGGGTTGAAATGTCCTGTAGGACGGTCGCTGTTTCGGTGCCTGATTTGGTACCTGTATCTGGCCGAGATCATGATTGCGATCTGGAGGGCATTGAGGCAACGGCCTTGAGGATGGAGATGACGAGGAGTAAGGAATGTATGCCTGTCCCTGAGCTTGACCTTCCCTGCTCGGGTTGGGAGTGTAAGGCTGAGAGGTGTCAATTTCGTTATGATCAGTCTCGGTCTCAGTCTGAGTCTCAGCCCCAGCCTCAGCTTCAGCTTGGTCGGGATGGTAGATGGGATAGGATTCTTCCTCCTCAACTCCGACATGACCAAGATCAACATGATCGTTGCACATTCGGATTGACATGATGAGAGTGAGGTGCCCCCGAGTCTGAGTTGATATGAAGGGAACAGTGCGTGTCTGTCTATTTGACTGGCTGACTGAGTGTATGAGTGTTTGAATGTTTATCTGTTTAGCTGAAGTTCTGCAAAGTGAACCAAGGATGACGATGAGCAAGATTCTCGTCG
>JAGYHZ010000277.1:0-12867 GCA_024244195.1 Ascosphaera aggregata | reverse complement strand
AATTTTTGCAAGCAGCATGGCAGGCGAGTGTTACACCCCAAAGGAGGATGTTGATTCCCAGATATTTTGCGATTGGGCGAATAATTTGAAGGGACCTAGTCAGGACACATTCGAGTCGCAACCAGCGTCCAAAAAAGGTAAACAGAAGTTCAAAGTCTCTTTCCCGGACTTACCACCACCTACACCGACTCCGTTGCAGGAATGGAGGCATGCACCAATTGGAAGGTTGCGAATCTCAGATCTTAATCTAGATGGACCAGAGAGGCGGTATGATGGCGGATCCATGAGAAGCACGAGGAGTCGAAGGAGTCAGACAGGAAGGAAGCCGGCCATGAACCTACCAAAACCACATGCACGCCGAAGCGTTCCCTGCAATCCCCCACTGTATATTGATTGCGGTCCCATGCTCAAGTTCAACGGTATCAAGGAGGAGACTTTTGACGGTGTGAATGGACCTGAAATCAGGGAAGTGTGGAGAGGTAGTATGATGATTGTGACCAGGAATTCACTTTCGACATATTTCCCAGCCCCGGTGATGAGAATATTTTCTCAGCCTATGGATTTGCTTGACCCTCCACCGAATGAAATCAACTCAGAACTCCCTCCTGAGTATGTCGATCCAGTTTCCGGAACATGGAAGCTTGATAATGATGGAAAGTTGTTGTTTGTGAAACCTATTGATCACTTACCAGAGGGAAAGGATTTATCAGAGGTTGATGGCGAGGGTGGCCTTTTTGAGTCATCTCCCAGCATGGTCGAAAACGCGAATGGTCAAAGTTATCCTTCCTGTCAACACGTCACATCCCGCATCCGCGAGCGCGACGGCGAGTATTATGGCAAGCACAAGGATATCGTTGGTATACGCCTCTACGTCGATGCAATACACGATTTGACGTTTTGGCGCTTTGGTTTCGAGATTGAGCTCGGATCGAAACCCGAACGGATAGGTTATCGGATCAACGGCTGCTCTGCTCTCGGTTTCTGGGTTCCTGCTAAAGGTCAAATGATGAATATCATGTTCCATAGCGGCAATGGGTTTGCTTTATCAGTCGATCGTGACAAGATGAACGGCCCTGATCCTATGTGGCGCGACGTGCTTAATACCCATCAGATGACTCCCTTCAACGTCATGATTGGCGGCGGTGATCAAATCTACAATGACGCAGCTATGTTTGAGACCGGTCACTTCAGGGATTGGATAAGTCTGCGGTGTTCTCCTGAACAAATGGCACACCCGTTCAACAGCGACATCAAAGATGAACTTGAAGAGTTTTTCTTATATAACTACCTTCGATGTTTCGCGTTGGGACTATTTTCGGTGGCTACCTCCCAGATTCCCATGGTGAACATGTGGAATGACCATGACATCACCAGCGGATTTGGCTCATATCATCATACGTTTATGAAGACACACATCTTTGCTGGATTCGGCACACTAGCTTTCAAGTACTATCTGCTGTTTCAACATCAATGCGTCATTGAAGAGACGCCTGCGAATGAGCCCAGTTGGATACTGGGTGCTTATCCGGGACAGTACATCAAAGAGAAGAGTCGCAGTGTTTTCGTCAATCTGGGAGCTGGTGTCAAACTGTTGGCACTTGATTGCAGGACTGAACGTTCAAGAGATGATGTACTCAGTGATACCACTTACCAAAGAATCTGGAATAGGCTGCATAATGAAGTGGCCAAAGGTTCCATGAAGCATTTACTTGTAGTTTCAGCGCTTCCTGTCGCATACCCTCGATTGGTAAGTGAAACCCCTGAGCAACTTCAATCAGTGGCATGCAACTGACTTTCAGCGTCACACAGGTCTGGTTACAAAAATTCTTGACAAGCAAGGTAGCTGACGGCGCCAAGTCAATATTTGGAAAATTCAGTGACAAGTTTGAAGTCGACATGTCCACGTTGGATAGTCAGTGGACATCTCATACACATAAGCAAGAGCGTAGTTGGCTCGTCGAGGATATGCAAGAATTTGCGGCTTGCAAATCCGTACGAGTGACTATCCTGAGGTAAGCATAATGTTCGACAGGCTATTATTCCTGAAAGATTAGCTACTGACAGATTTACACAGCGGGGACGTTCGAATGGCGGGCGTGGGACGTTTCTACTCAAACCCTGAACTGCAAATCTCTAAGGAAAACGATTATCGATACATGCTCAATATCATCTCCTCTTCCATCGTCGATGAACCAACCGCGCAGATGATGGCCGATGCTCTCAACCAGAGAAACAAGGTACACGAGTTCGACCTCAGGACGAAAGAAGATTTATGCCCTGCATTCTCTCAGGATGTCGATGGAAAATCCAAAACCAACAAGAAATTGTTCCCCAGAAGAAACTGGTGCTCCATTAAGCAATGGCAACCTGACCCTGACCCGCCTCGCACTCGAACGCCATCCCTGGAAAAGAAAGACAGTCGCGGTCGCGGCCGTGTCAAGAGATCAATGTCTGTATCGCGCGTTTCTGCAAGTGTTGGACGACTAGCGCGAAGGTTATCGCGCGGTCCACCTGTTGAGAGAGGCAACAGTCCCTCAAGTCAGAAACGGATGAGTCAAGATAGCTTGCCTATTTCAATACAGCGTTCTAGCTCCTTGCTCTCGCGAAACCAGTCTGAAGAGACGATTCGTGCCCGTGGACGGTCGAGCGTCCTGTCGAAACATCGGAACAATAGTACGAAAGAGTTCAAGGGTGGTTGGGCCGATGTGCACAATGTGCAGAGTATGGAAGGTGGCTTGGATATCACTCTCCATTGTGAATGCAATCCCAGGGATCCCTCTGGTATCACCACTCCATATCGCATACTTGTTCCAATACTCGACTATGACGGACCATTCGAACCCAGCGTTCACCGTGAAAAGAAGAAAGCATGGTGGAAGATTAAGCGGACTCAGAAGCAAGAGGATAAGAAGGAAGAGCAAGAGGAGGAAGAAGACGAAGACGAGGATGAGGAAGAGGAAGTAAGGGTCGAGGATGAATATGAGCATGCGGATGAGCCGGAGCTCAGCGATTCAGATGAAGATGAAGAGCATACAGAGCTGGCGCATCAGACTCCGCATACAAACAGCGTGAGCCGCTCGTTAGCTGAGTCCATGGGGTTGGTGATTCCTAACCAGACACAGAGTGCGACCATATATAAGGAAGATAACCGGTCACCTACTGTTTCAAAACCGGCGGCCTTATTCGTGAACCTGGACGGCTCGGCAGACTCACCAACAATCAAATCTGCTGAAGGTGATAGTCTTAGCCGATTTAGCAGCGCGTCACAGACAGCCCAGGGATCTCAGAACTCCAGCGACAGCACAGGCGGACTAGTTAAGGGCGACGGATCTGTGAAGCGACGGAAGAAGTTTTTGGGAGTTTTCTAACATAACTTTTGCTTCTATGCGATATGCATTTTGGAGCCAGTCGGAAGATTTTCATGCTGCTACGATGTATGATTGTCATTTTGAATGCTTTGTCGCGTTTGATGTTTCCTTGCTTCCGTTATACAAATTTTTTTTTCTCTTTTCCTCTCTCCTATCACTATCTCTCTACCTCTTGGAATGCTTCTTGTTCCTTTTTTGATATCATATCGTCTCCTTGTCTACTTGAGTGATTTATAATTCTTGCTCTGTTCCATGTCCATTATTCTCATCTTTCCCAGCAACCAAAAGATGTTCACGCAACGCCTCAGTGTGTTTACCCCTATATGATGCCGACATCCATGTTTCTTTCTCAAGTCGTCTGTGACTCAGTCCCTCCCTCGAACCCCTGTCCGTATCTACCCTTGGCCTGAGTACCTGGTGGTTGCATTTCTGGGCTGTCCCGAAGCAGCGCTAAAAGTCAATTTTTGGCGCATCCTTGGTATATGCTGCCATGATTGATCAGCAACCGCGCTGAAAAATCATCGGATGCCGTCACTTCTGGTCAATTCCTGGCTTGTCTGCCTTGCATGCCATGCCATGCCATGCTTTGCCTAGCCTGGCTCGACTCTTCTCGCTGAATAATAGGGGACCCTTCCCTCGTCATCAGGATCCGCAGATTGCCGTTGCTGCTGGCTGCTTGTCCTCCGCTGGTTTTCCCTCTCCACCGTCATCGGCGAGTAGGTAGCGCTTTTCCGGGCAAATAAATTTCAGACGGGACCTCATTCTCACAGTTCCTTTCCTTACATCTCTGACAATATTTGGAAACCTTTCTCTTCAATCTCCAATTTCTCATATAATCGCAATCATTTATCAGAGAGATATAAAACCGTCAAAGTGTTTGCTTCTATTTTCCGCCGCGTGCCCCGCTCATCTCTTCGGTCAGGCCTTGGACTTTCTGCTGCTGCCGCTGCTGCCGGTGTACAACAGAATAATTCATCGAACTTCGCCAGCGCAAGCCGTCAATACTCAGTTATATCAAAGCTGTCAACAATGCCTCATTCTAAAGTCGTTAGTATGTGATTAATTAAGTTTCGACTATTTCTACACTCGATCTTTTTGGCGTTGCAGAAGACTAATATGTTCTCACGTGCAGTCATTGGCTCCGGCCCGGCAGCTCATACTGCTGCTGTCTATCTCGGACGTGCAGAGTTGAAACCTACTCTTTACGAAGGCATGATGGCTGGTGGTACTGCTGCTGGTGGTCAGCTTACAACCACCACTGATATTGAGAACTTTCCCGGTTTTCCCGAGGGTATTAATGGTTCTGAGCTCATGAGCAGAATGCGTGCACAATCAGAGCGATTCGGCACCGAGATTATTACTGAGACCATCACTCGGGTTGACTTATCGAGCAGACCATTTAAGCTGTGGACGGAATGGGCTGATGGTCCCGAAAATGAGCCAGCCAGAACCGCTGACGCCATCATTCTCGCTACTGGTGCTAATGCCAAGCGTTTGCATCTTCCCGGAGAAGAAAAGTATTGGCAATCCGGTGTCAGTGCTTGCGCCGTTTGCGATGGTGCTGTTCCCATCTTCCGCAACAAGCCCCTTTTCGTCATCGGCGGTGGTGACTCCGCTGCCGAAGAGGCTATTTTCCTAACCAAGTACGCCAGCAAGGTCACTGTTCTTGTGCGCAGAGATGTTTTGCGTGCTAGCAAAGCTATGGCCAATAGGTTAATGAGCAACCCCAAGGTCGAGGTGAAATGGAACACTGTTGCGACCGAGGTTTTGGGCGAGGAAGGCCCCCGTGGTTTGATGACGCATTTGAAGATCGTGAATGTCAAGACCGGTGCAGAGGAGACTGTTCCAGCAAATGGTCTCTTCTACGCTGTTGGACATGAGCCTGCCACCGCCGTCGTCAAGGGCCAAGTTGAGACTGATGAGGAGGGATATATCATCACCAAGCCTGGTACTAGCTACACCAGTGTCGAGGGTGTCTTCGCCGCTGGCGATGTCCAGGATAAGAGGTATCGCCAGGCTATCACTAGTGCTGGTATGTAATTGCTTTTGGTCCTTCAAATCTCTTTTCTTCGCAACTGCTAACCTATGCTTTTCTTTCCAATAGGTAGCGGGTGTATTGCTGCTCTTGAAGCAGAGAGATGGATTGGTGAACACGAAGATGAAACTGCAGGTGAGGATGATGTACCGGCATCTCAGTCGTCGAGAAAGTCTAAGACTAATGCTTCACTCTAGCTCAATGATCAACTGGGGCGCTATGGCTACGAGCATGATTTTTTCTGTCCTCATAGGAAAGAATGTCTATAGAACACATTGTAGAACAAATTGAGAACGCCACTTCTGGCGTTTTGCATTCTCTGTCTTACGCTTCGCAGGTCCGGACGAATGCTGTACTTCGGCATGTCTGATTAGAGTATATGCTGGCGAATGCGAGGATCTCCAAACTAGAGCAAACTTATATGATATGGTACAAGATGACAAGCCAAAAAACCCTCAATAATCAAGATGCCTTTCTGCTCTTCCTCCGATGCGTCAATTCCTTAACAGCAACATCTTGAGCCCGGACCTGAGCAATCATCTTCTCAAATTCGTCGAACGGGTTCTCACTTTTCCACATCTTCCGGACCTCTGCTGCCTTACAGTCCCACTCTGCTGATTCCCTTCTATACTCCGCAATCATCCCCTCATTCTCAACCCGATGTACCTGGATCTGATCAAGGTAAGGCTTCCTTATCTCCTCTTTCTCGTTCCTCCACATCGAGCCTAGCGATACGCGAACTTCATCACGAGACGCTACCGCCTCGGAATTACCAGTGACCTCTTTCTTTAACTGATCGGCTGCTTCGCGTGCTTTACCCCAGTAGAATTTTTGGTATATTAGGAAGGGATTAAGGGGTAATTTCTTCGACATCACGGGCCTCTCGCCGATTTCAGATCTGACTGCTTCTTGCATGGCGCTATCGTAGAGATCGCTGATACTATCAGCTTTTACCGGCGTGGCTGGGGCGATTGGTAGATAGTTAGCTGACGCATCAGAAGGCCCAGGCTCGTCTTTCGATATCGCAACTTTGCGCTTCCTGCTTGTCGTCAATCTTTCCGGTGTTAAAGAGACTCCAGAAGGTATCGTTCCTTTCTTCGGTAAACAAAGGGGTTTTGGAGTAGAAATCGGCCCTATCACTGAATCTGCAATTTCTGAAGCAGCACGTAGACCGGAGATGTAAGCGCCATGCACTGTAGCTGGATGAGTTCCGCAAGTAGCTTCACCTGCGAAGTAAAGATTACCGACCGGTTTTGCCAGGAGGTCATAGTCACCGGGCAGCGAGCCAGCAGCGACGTGTGAGTAGGTTCCTTTGGAAAATTTGTCCAGTCCCCAGCGGGTGACGATCGTCTCGGCAGGATCAGGGACCGCAACGTCTCTGAAGACATTACGGAGTCCGGTCATAACCTCGCTGAGGATCACAGCGTCTGATAACTTCTCGGTTTGATAGGCTGTATCTCCGGCCATGAGTGCGATTAGCACAGGCAATCCACTAGTTTTGATACAGTTCCATATTAGGAAGAATTTCCCACGATTTGAAGAATAGTGCGATTGAAGTAGACTATTTTTGACAGTCGCATCATGAAGGATGCCGAAGATATCGTGTTCGACGTCCCAAAATGCTTTCTCAAAAACAAGAATGACCTTGTTCATTGTTCCATAACCAAGCCTGTTGATAGCGCCCATCTTCCAGTCGGGAAGAGGTGGAACAAACTTGATCGATTGATCCTTCAGTACACCAAGGGGGACGGTTATCAATAGCTTGTTCGCATGAATGACTTCGCCATCGTTGTAGATCACAGTTCCCTTCCCGTCAGCGGAAGTACAATCATAGTGCACCTCTTTGATGACTTTATTCGTTTCAACATCCAACTTATATGGCAGTGACCACAGTGCCCGCGGAACTTGCTGATATCCGCCAGAAATTTGAGCATGCAGGCCCTCGAACTCATTGCCCATATCCTGATCCCAGCCAGCAAGATCAAGCTTGTTAAGACTCACACCACACGCGTATTCCAAATTAGCGTAATGCCAATTGAACAGCCGCATATGCTGTGGCGTCAGTGGTAGGAGATCTTGATACTGGTGTATGGCTTCATCCATGACGGCACCTAAATTCTGATTTGGTTCATGCGCAAGATCATCCAGCTCCAGCGAGCTCTTCTCGTCGTGGTCCGAATTCAATAACCAGCCCATTTTACGGGCGGCTTGAGCGGCTGTCTGCTCGGTCGTGGACTTAAAGCCGTATAATGTAGCGCTAGACGTTGTTTTCACATCTCCAATTTTATGACTATACCCTCTCCGATTCCTTTTCAAGGGTAGTAGTCGCCCTTCAACGCCATATGCTTTCGCGTCCTCGTATTGCTTAATGGTAAGTCCATCATTTGCCAACGTGTCACGTCCACATTCAATCATATCATGGTCTCCTTCAGCTGGTTTTTCGACTACTGTTTTCCGTCGATAGGCTCCCGCTCGCTCAAGGACATCATTGTAGAGATTTTCGACCATTTGATCTGTCGTGCGATCCACCGGCTTACCATCGATATCATATAAGATCTCCACATCCCGTAGCAAATGATGCCTCAAGGCAAGCTGCGCTCGAATTATAGGGTCTAAGGGATTGCCATGATCAAATCCAACAACGATATGCGCGCCGGCTTCAGCAGTAGGTATACACCCCAGTGGCAGTGATTCACTATCTCTCTTTGAGTAAAGAGGCTGAGAGTAAATCCGTCCACCTATTCGTTTTCTCCCTTCAAGCACTAGGATCTTCCAATCAGTGGAGATGCTATGGTGGTCAAATAAGTTATGCAATTGTCTCGCAGCACCTAGTCCCGCCATGCCAGCACCAATAATGACAATCACCGGTGCCTCTTTCCTTCGTCCCCTTTTCGGAATCGAGGTTAATTGCCGTGGTACCTCGACGCATCCGAAATTAATATACCCGTTCCTCACGAGCCAGTCATACGCAAATAACGCCAGTGGCATCCACCTCGCATCGCGCACGCATCCAAGCGCTTCTTGCTGCGTGACACTAACCATTGGATTGCGAGTCCATGCCCTGAGTATGCCGTTGCGTATGTTGAGATAGGCTGTGACATGAAGATGGCAGAGATGATCCTGAAGCAGCTCCTGTTCGGATCTGTGTAAGGCGTAAGGATTAAGTCGCGATGCGTGGGCGGCTTCGATGCATTGCTGGGCGTATTCCTCTGTGGAGATGTTCGATGGAATGGATGATCTGGGACGCACTTGAGCATAGAGCTGTGTTCTAACAAAGTTGGTGTCATTTCGTGATGTTGCAGTGTCGTCGATTGATATCGCTGGCTTGATTCTCTTCCGAGATTGGGAGGGAGGCTTAGAGGAGGCTAGCGAGGATCGTGACCCTGGCCTGATGTTGGACAGGCGCGGTGATGAGTCTGTCTTCTCTATTTTGAGAGGAACTGGGGATGCGATCTTGACCTGCTTCTCCGTTGAATCAATGACAGCCGGTGGTCTTATTGTGCTGGTAATTTCCGGAGATGCACCTACGGGCGTGCTCTCCTGCGTTGAATCTGAACGAAGCGGCCAAGATCCATCGGCAGACATGCTAGTTCGAGCATCCTGCCGCTGAGAAATTGATGACTTGGATTGTGATCGTGGCAGAGCTAATACACTCCGTCGCTGTTCTTGCTGACGCAGCTGTTGCTGGCCCCCGTCGAACGTGGTGATGTTCGACTTGGAAGAGAAGATAGCGGGATGAGCATGGAGAGAAGCGTCTGCATAGATGGCGCCATCCCTTTGCTTCCCGATTCCACGTCGATTCCCATCGAGATGGGCGGCGTGGCCAAGCCCGTGGCCCTTGGAAGGAGGGTATTGTCGATTGACAGCCTCTGGGAAGACTGTTCGCATAGCTGCTACATCATCCATGACGATGATTGTGTGAGAGCTGCTGCCCTTGAATATTGCTCGTTAATGAGCAGTCAGATGTGCTGCCCTTCTTCGCTTTGATATAGTATGGTAGAAGCAGACCGAGATGGGATGGAAATGGGATGGACAGGGTGCAGGACTCAAGCTCTCACTGTGCTGTCATAACCTTGTGCTTTGGAGATTCTCTCAAGACCGATATCAATGACGGACCAGATGAAACGAAGTGTCGTATTGGATTATCTCTTTTCAATGCATCATCTCCTTTTTGAATCTCATGATAGAACCGGCGTGGGATCATTTGGCGATGCACCATACACGCTCACACTTGTGTATGTATGTAAGTAAGTAAGTATACGATCAAAACGAGATTCTCCTTTCGATCTCTTCCTCCCTTGCTTGAAATACCCTTTTCCTCTTTCCTTTCAAATAATAATGAAGATGTCTTTGCCTTAATCGTACACCTGTAAAGACACTAGTCAGACATTTGATTCAAGTAGTAGCAGGGAAGAAGGCAGTCAAAGGCGATGCATATACAACCATACACCAGCCTGTCCATCGATCTATCAATCGATCCATCGATTAATCCACATTGTACCTACCTTTGGAGATGATTGTAAATATATGTAGTCGATGACTCAAGCCATCGTTACATGATCAGATAGCAAGATATCATTCATTTGGTAGTATCTCAGTCTGGGATTATTCCACTTTGACAGGATATCCTCTGACTCGCCCTTTGAATTCGCTATATTAGTAAAATGAGTCCAACCTGCAAAGGAGACCAGACTCACAGACAGACAGACAGACAGCAGACAGACAGACAGACAGAATCACATACAGACTGACTGATTCAATTGCTGGATGCAGAAGCATGTAATATTGTGGTCCGTGGTCGTCAGCTCAGCTCAGCCAGTGCCAGCTCTTCTTGATCTAAGGCCGCCCTTGAGCTTGCTACGCATGTACAGTACGCTCTCTTCTTGGCGTCAGCGGTCGAGTTGAGACGAATACGCATCTAACAAGTAGAGGATGCATCCAGTACTTGACACAGACAGCAGGGAATCAATCATCAAATGTTTAGGAGTGAGCAATTGAGAATGGAGATGTTAATATGGTTCCTAAAAGAGGAGAGATGAAGATGAAGAAGATGCTGCCAGGAAGAAAAGGTATCGTCATCTTTGGTACTATCCAAAAAAAAAGGAAAAAACAAAAAACAATGAAAAGAAGTGGTTGTCTTGAGAGGATTTTTACCCATGATATAACTCTTCTCATCTCTCTTCAATCCGATATATTCATCTTTCTTCTTCGTCATGGTCGTCATGGTCGTCATGATCGTCATCATCATCAAAATCATCGTGATCCATCTGCTTGATTGTTCGGATGCTCACCCTTCCCTCTGCTTGAGTGATCACACGGATCACTTCATTGCTTTTGTCCTGACTTAATCCTCGTATGTAACCTGAACGATTCTCTCCTTCCTGCAATGTCTCCATGATCACCTCCAATATCCCCATCCCCGTCTCCAACATCAAATACATCCTCCTCTTCATGAGTTGTGAATGTACTACGTGCATCCACATCTGGAATGACAGTATGATCATCATCATCATCCCCGTCGTCGACATCATGGAAACCAACCATCCGTTCTTCGTCATGATGAAACGTAGAAGTTTTGAAAGGTGCACGAGCGAACGAACCTGGAGAAGGTAACCCCCCATCAACACCGGCTGCTGTAACTGATGAAGCAGAGGCGTATCGTTCTTGACGAAGGGCATCACGTTCTGCATCTTGTAGTTCTTTTGCACGGGCGAGGGTGCTGAATATTTGAATTTATCCAAGTCAGCTTCTGCTCAGGCGAAGAAAAAAAACAAAAGGCAAAAAAAAAATAGTCTCACCTCCTGTATATATACATCGCCGTTCCGACACCGATCGCAATCGTAACGACTATACTGGTGATATTGATTGCCTTCGCAAAAGCACTCATTTCTTCGCCTTCCTCCATCAAAACCCTTAATCGACTCCCAATAAACACTGTAACCATCAATTTCGGCGAAACAAGAAAAGTCGCCAGACCGTACATCAACGGATGTACCGTGTCGAATGTAGCGATTGCACCATTGCAAACCGAATAAGGCAATGGGCAAAGACGAATCATGCAGAGGAGTTTCAAACCGTCATATTTGAGGGTCAACGAGAGAGCGGCAAAACGCGTATCATGCTCGACGAGACGACTGACGAGTCGTCGGAGAATAGTGCGAGAGGCGTAAACGCATGCTGTTGAGCCGAGTATTGTTGCTGTCGTGTATACCAACCAGCTGAGAAGGGGGGAAAGGACAAAAAAACAGCTTTTGTGTTAGCGGGGATTGCAGTTTGGAATGGGAAAACAAGTAAAGCAAAGCGTTTCACCGTACCCTTTCCAAACACCGAGAATGAATCCAGCAAAAGTTCCAATAGTAGCCCAACCGATCAGAGGTGGAAAGGAGACTGTAAAAGTCATCATTCCAAGGATGATATATGACGTCCATGTTTGTTCCCATTGATGAGCTTTAGGAACAATCCAGTGCATCAGATGTTTACTCAATATGACGATAGTCATCCCACCCGCGGCACACACGATGAAAACAGCGACGACGAGCACACGCTGCAACGTAGTCATAGCCCGCCATGTATCGAGTGCCTTCTCAGTGGAATTCCTGATGGTGGTACGGATATATCGAGGCCAAGGTACACTGTCGGGAGTGACAGGGAGGTCATAGATGGAGGTGTTTGAAGCAGCGGAGGAAGGACGACGAGGCGGAGAGAAGGAGTCATTATCATCTCTATGATGAGGAAGCAATGGTCGCTCAAGATAGCCCTCTCCAGAAGCTTCAACTGGAGAGTCGTCGCGATAGGTATCGTCGACATTAGCTGGGGCGTATATTCCGCAAGCGGTTGAGGCTGATTGAGAAGGCATAATAATTCAAGCCCAAGGAAGGGTTGATGTGAAAATAGGTATGATTGGTATTGGGATGTGATTGATATTGACCGGTTAGATCAATCAACGAAGCCGGAAGAGATTTGGACAACTGAATGGACGGTCTTTTCCTCTTTTCTCTTCTTCTTCTTCTTCTTCCTCCTTGCCGTGAGCAGCGATGAGCACGATTCAGCTGAACTTGAACCTCAACGGCAGTCTCACTTTCGCTTCTCAGTTCTTGCGACAGCTCGAATCAAGTTGAATCTCCCGCGTCTATCATCATCGATTCTCGTGAACATCCAAAACAGCGTAAATCATGAATCATAACGATGACATTTGACACTTCGGTATTGACTTTTTTTTTTTTCTTTTCTTTTCCTATATCCTTTCTCCCCTTGTCTCTCTGCAACCTTCCCCTAGGGTGCCTGGGTATGACTGCGACGGGTTTTTTTGGTCTGTGGCTGCTGGGTGGATATTAGTGTGTCACCTCCACTTCCTTATCTGATGGATTATTACTTTAGGACCTGGTTCTATTCATGTCTCTAGATACATGTCGGCTATCTTCTTGAGACCTTATATACATGAGAGTGGATCCTTCTCTGGGTATC